>RJWM01002508.1:0-127604 GCA_004363535.1 Dasyprocta punctata | reverse complement strand
AAACACCTGACACCCAAAATTAGGGAAGGAAAGGTTTAATTAGCTTACAGTTTTTGGAGGTTTTAGTCCACAATCAGCTGGCTCCATGGCAGAATGGCATGGCACAGGGGCAACACTTCAAGGAAACAGCTAAGCAAAAAGCAGCCAGAGTAAAAGGGGGCAAGAGCAAGCCTCTTCTCCTCCCTTATATAGTACACAGGACCCCCCCACCCCACCAGGGTGGGTGTAGCATTCACAAATCTCCCTGCCTTCCTTTGCACAGGATGAGGATGTTTACAAAGTAAGATCCCTGGCTCCCTGCTGAGTCTCTCACCTAAATTTCTGACCTTCTCAAATTGACACAATGAACAGGTAACTGCTTATGCTCTACACCCCAGAATATAGAGCTGCTGAATTACTTAATTAAGCTTCTAGACGTCTCAAGTTGACACAACATATAAATCATAACAAGAGGTAAAAAAACAGAAACTAGCTTACTAGATTTTCAGCAGGGTACTTCATTTAGGAAAAGACCACATGGCTGGACAAGGCGGCATATGTCTATAATTCCAGCACTCTTGGAGGCTAAGGCAGGAGGATTGCAAGTTTGAGTGCAACCTGGAATACTTAATGAGACCCTGTCTCAAATTAAAAACAAAAACAAAACAACCAAAAGGGGTAGAGATGGGGATGTTGCTCAATGTGAAGGCCCTGGCGCTGGCTTCATTCTACAGAAACACACACACACACACACACACACACACACACACACACAGAGCCACATTTTCACTGAGCTGAACAAAACTATATAGAGAAACAAATCAAATGGTGTTCATACAGAGCAATCCCAGGTACAGACATTGGTCCCCTCTTTTTGTGGAAATCTCACATGGCTTCCAAAGATCTGGTGAATGAATCAAGGGACAGATGAACAAAGGATGCCAGAGGCGCCCTCCCTTAAGAGGGCTCACACCTGATATGGCTGACAGTGCAGTCTCAGCTAGAAAAACAGTACGTCACAGGTACCTCGCACGCTGAAGCCACCCCTCAACCATGTTGTGCATGCAGACACAGCCTCTGCTTACTGTTGTGGACAATTCAGTTTGATTAACAGAAATAGTAAATTTGATTCATTTATATAATGTGAAGAGTGCTAGGGCTAGAATAAAAAGACAACTGCAGATGTGCCCCAACTGCTTTAAGGACAGTCCTATATGCATGCATTTCTTTGTCTTTATAGCACTTAGCTTCAAGAAACATATTATTCATACTTTTCACACATTCTCATCTTCCTCATTGGCATGTAGATTACATGCAATCTGGGGTCTTTGCTTTGCATACTACTGTACTCAAAGTGTCACGGATGGTAAAAGGCACATAATGGCATCAAATATCTAATAATGAATGAATGCTCAGTTTCCTACCGAGGGTTACAGAGGCTCTCAGTTGGTTGCAGGCATTCCTCCAAGGCTTTTATTAGCAGGCCATTACAAAGGCTACCCTGTTCTGTGGTTTCCTGCTTGTTCTCCTTCTCCATCTCCTAAGCACTAGGGTCCTCAGTGTGAATCAACTTGACCCTCTCCTGGCTCAAGATCCCTAAGCAACAGCATCCACAGTACAACTTCACTGACCACTGTCTTAGTTACTTTTCTTGTTGCTGAGGCAAACTACCCAACACCCAAAGTTAAAGAAGGAAAGGTTTATTTGGCTCACAGTTTGTAAAGGTTTCAGTCCATAGTAGGCTGGCTACAAGGCAGGATGGCAGAGGGGCATCACAGGGGAGAAACAGCTCATGGTGGGCAGAAGGCAGGAAGAAAGCAAGGCAGTAGTGAGGAAGCAGTAGCCAGCCTGCCTTCGGTCCCTTCATATCTACCCAGGGTGGGTCTTCCCATTATCCACACCCAGGACTATGACAAACCAATGGGTGCACTAATTTAGTAATCACACTCCCTTAATACCAGTATCACATACTTAATTGCAGCACCACACATGCTAGACCCAGTGGCCTCCCAAAATCCCCACCTATGACTGTATAAGGTTTTGGCATGGGGACATCTAGATATAAGCCATAACATCACCCTTACGTGGAAAAGGCTTATCTTTGAAAATTGTATTTTTCTACTCACACGGGAAAATTTTAGATTCTTAAGGGCCTATGTGTCTGATGATGAAATAATTTTTATTATGGCCCTGATGAAGAAATGTAAAGGTAAGCCTGAGCCAAACTTCAGGGACTGAAATTAATGACACTGGGGTTTCATATCTAATATTTTTCTGTGTTTTGTTTGGGTTGCATAATCTCAAGAACTCTTGACCCATCAAGGTATGAAGCTGTGTCCTTACTTGTGCAAGAGCTTGGAAGTAAACAGGCAGAGGCCTGAACTCACACACTGAGTCAGGCAATGTACCCATGGCAGGGCAACAGCTGTTGGGAGAGTGTACAGATATGCACAGAGGTGGGAGGTGAGTACCCACTCCTGAATCCACCCAAGTCAAGCACCTTGACTTAAACATCTGTGATGATTAATCTTTCTTTATCAATTTTTATTGGTACATATTAGTAATACAGGACAATGAGATTTGTTTTGGTAATTGGTACATGAATATCACATATTTTGATTCTTTTCATCCCATTACCTCCTTGCCTTTCCCTCTCCCATCTCCTTTCCTATTTCCTAAGGCCTAACTTCCAGTTTTATGTCATCTCTCCTTTATTTGCTTACTTAGTTAAGTCACCATTAATCTTGATGGACAGCTTGATTGCCTTGAGAACCATTTAGAGGATTAGTAAAGTACATTTCTGGCATCTGAGTGGGCTGCCATGAAATGAGCAGCTTTATTCTGACAGACCCTTCCACCATGATGCTTTTGCCTTAGAGCCAGCCAACCATGGACTGAGTTCTCTGAAACTGTGAGCCAAAGCAAACCATTCCTCCTTTGAGTGTTGGATGTCAGGTATTTTGTCCCAGCAATAGGAAAGATGACCAGTACAGCACCCACTTCTCTCCCACCATCACCCCTTCCCAGGGACATCACCCCTTCCCAGGAAATCACTCTACTGTATCATCCTTTTCTATTTCCACTGGGTGGGCAGTGTCTCATTTGACTTTTAGGAGTGTAACACCATGATATCAAAACCACAGAAAAATTACAGATGACACTGGTGCTGAGACTTCAACCCAACCATCTCCCAAGAGATTCTAATATTTATTCAGTTTAAATTACAAAGATCTCCATCAACGTCTCTGCCAGACATTTTCCAATCTGACCATATACAGCCCCTCACACTTCATACCCAGAACATAAACCTAGTAGGACCAGGTGAGGAGGCCCAATGTGTATTTTAAAGCAAGTTCCCTTGAGTTATGTGGGTGAGTGCCACTCTTTGAAAAATCTTGCTCTCCAACAAGTTTTTCATATCTGGAGAAAAGAACATGAACTTAACAAAAGATTTTAACCTAAAGAGTTTTAGATTCTCCTACAAACTGAACAAAGTTATGAGGGTCTTCTATAATGAACAGTTAAAAACATTTCTGTGTAAGTGCACAATCTACACTACTAATTCTGCCCATCAACCAAGATGCAAGTGCTTTAGTGATTCAGCTGTGTGCAGTATCCCTCTCACACAGAGATGTTATCATTACTATTATTCGGGCCCCTACTTTTTACGAGTCTAAAGGTGTGAAAGCAGTGGATTCTGAGCCTTCCAAACTATGATATGCTTAGCAACTCCAAATTGCATTTTTGTAAGATTTTACCACAGTGGCTAAGGTGTCACCAGGACAGCGCCTGTCTTTGGGCACAAGGGTCTTTTCCCTCTCTCCTCCTCTTCTCTTTTTTTTAATTTACAAAAAATCTACATAAAAATCAATAGAACAGACAAGCAGGTGTAGCAAAGTCATGGTACAAGGTCATAAAGCCATATACAGAAATCTAGTGTTGGCCTATATACAAGCAATGAACAATTCAAAAGTAAAATTGTAAAGGCACAAGTTACAACATCACAAAAAAGCTTAAAGTAACATTACTGTATAAATCTACCAAAATACATTATCTCTATCCTAAAAAGCATAAAAACTGATCAAAAGTACTCATATACAACCTAAATAAGTGGAGAGAGACTGTATGTGAATTGGACAAATATCAAAACATTTATTCTCCTTAAACTTATCTATAGATTCACCTCAATATCCATCAAAATCTCAGCAGAATTCTTTTTTTTTTCAGTGAAGGAGGCATTGAATCTACTTCTGAATATGCCATGTGGATGACAAACGAGGCCACTGTGCTTTTTTTTTAAAACTATCTTAACTATTTTTTAATATACATAAACACATAGTTTGTCACACAAGTGAACCAATACAATGCTTACACATGTGTGACTTATTTCACTGATAAGCATGTTCTCAAGGCACATCCATTTAAGTATATAAGTGTCCAGTTTATTGTTCTTTATAGCTGAGTAGTATTCCATTATATAGAAATACCACATCTTCTTTTGTTCATTCCTCGATGGGCATTTAGGTTGTTTCCGAGATCTGGCTATTATGAACTGCACTGCTATAAACATAGGTACACAAATATCACTGTGGGATGATGTTTTTAATTCTTTTGGGAAGATCCTAGAAGGGGAATAGCTGGGTCAAATGGGACCTCCAATCCTAGCTTTTTGAGGAATCTCTGCACTGACTTCCACAGTGGTTGTACCATCCTGCATTCCCACCAACAGTGGAGAAGGGTTCCTTTTCCCCCACAGCCCCTCCAGCACTTGTTATTGGTTGACTTCTTAATACTAGCCATTCTTTCTGGGGTGAGGTGGAATCTCAGTGTTAGTTTCATTTGCATCTTTCGAACGACCAGTGCTGTTGAACATTTTTTCACATATTTATTTGCTGTTTGTACTTCTTCATCTGAAAAGTGTTCATCTCAGATGCCCTTTTTTGAACTGAGTTTTTAAATCTGGGAGGACGGATTTTTTTGAGTTCTTTCCTATCTTTATTCCTTTTATTTCTTTCTCTTGTCTAACTGCTACAGCTAAAGTTTCCAGGATTATGCTGAATAAGAGTGGAGATAGTGGACAACCTTGTTTTGCTCCTGATTTTCAGTTTTTGTCTATTTAGTATGATGCTGGCTGTTGGTTTTTCGTAGATGGCTTTTATCAGATTGAGATAAAGACCATATATCCCTATTTTCTGTAGGGGTTGTATCATGAATGGGTGCTGGACTTTGTCAAAAGCTTTTACTGCATCTATTGAGATAATCATATGATTTTTATCCTTGACTCTGTTAATGTGACGTATTACATTTATGGATTTACATATGTTGACCCATCCCTGCATCCCTGGGATGAATCCCACTTGATCATGGAGTACTTTTGACAATTTGCTACAGTCTGTTTGCCAGTATCTTATTGAGGATTTTTGTGTCAATGTTCATTAGGGAAACTGGTCTGTAATTCTCTTTCTTAGTTGGATCCTTCTCTGGTTTTGGAATCGGAGTAATGCTTGCTTCCAGGAATGAATTTGGGAGTATTGCTTCCCTTTCAATTTCATTAAAGAGTTTGAGAAGTAGTGATGTCAGGGCCTCACTAAATTTCTTGAATTCAGCAGTGAATCCATCAGGGCCTGGGCTTTTCTTTGTTGATAGTTTTTAATTACATATTTAATTTCATTTATTGATACTGAGTTATTTAGGATTTTTATATCTTCTTGATTCAACTTTGGTAATTCATATGTATCTAGGAATCTGTCCATTTCTTTTGTATTTTCCATCTTATTAGAATACAAGTTTTCAAAGGAGGTATAGATGGTTTTCTGGATTTCTACAAGGTCTGTTGTGATTTCACCCTTTTCATTCCTAATTGCATGGATTTGAGTCTTTCCTTTTTTGATAAAGTTGGCCAAGGGTTTGCTAATTTTATTTAATCTTTCAAAGAATCAACTCTTTGATTCATTGATTCTTTGTATTTTTTTTTTTAGTCTCCAGTGTGTTAATTTCTGCTTTGATCCTTATAATTTCCTCCCTTGAACAAGTTTTTGGTTTAGCCTGCTCTTCTTTTTCTAGAAGTTTGAGGTTCAACATTAAGTTGTTTATATGAGCTTGCTCTGTTTTCATGATATGGGTATTTACTGCTATAAATTTCCCTCTTAAGACTGCTTTCATTGTATCCCACAAGTTCCAGTATGTTGTATTGTCATTGTCATTCAACTGTAAAAACTGTCTTAATTTCTTCTTTAATTTCATCTGTGACCCACTGATTGTTCAGTAGAGTGCTATTTAATTTCCATGTGTTGATGAAGTTCTTGTCATTTCCTTTGGCATGGATTTCCAATTTCATTGCACTGTGGTCTGATAGTATACATGGGATAATTTCAATTCCTTTATATTTACTTAAGTATGTTCTATGAGCCACTATATGGTCTATTTTGGAGAATGCCCCAAGTGCAGCTCAGAAGAATGTGAATTCTGATGTTATGGGGTGGAAGACTCTATAGACAACTACTAAATTCATTTGCTCAAAAGTTTGATTTAGTTCTAATATTTTCATTATTGATTTTTTGTCTAGTTGATCTGTCTTTTTGTGACAGTGGAGCACTGAGGTTTCCCAATACAGTTATATTAAGGCTTATTTGATTTTTCATGTCCACTAATAACTGTTTTATATAACTGGGTGTATGGATATTTGTTGCATATATATTTATGATTGTTATCTCTTCCTCTTGGATTGTTCCCTTTACCAAGATATAGAGACCCTCTTTGTCTCTCTTAATCAGTCTTGGCTTGAAATTGACTTTATCTGCAAATAGAATAACAACCCCTGCTTTTTTCTGAATTCCTGTTGCATGGAGTATTGTTTTTCATCCTTTGACTTCCAGTCTATGAGTTGCTTTTTGAATTAAATGTGTTTCTTGTATACAGCATATTGTTGGATCTTGCTACTTGATCCATTCTGCCAGTCTGTGTCTTTGGACTGGTGAATTGAGACCATTAACATTAATGGTTAAAACTGATATGTATTGACTTATCCTCATCATGTTATTTTCTTATTATTGGCTCCCTCTTTATTTTCTTTTCCCCTTCCCTCTAATTGTTTGCCTTTCCTGGTGGATCCCTTCTGTTGGGGTTCATGGAGTTGTAGTCCTTATTATCTCTTTCTAAAATGTCCTTGAGAACATTTTGGAGTGCTGGTTTGGTGGTCATGAATTTCCTCAGATGTTCTTTGTCATGAAGGATCTTATTTCTCCATCTATTTTGAAAGACAGTTTTGTGGGATACATCAATCTGGGTTGAAAGTTGTTTTCCTTCAGAACTTGGAGTACTTCACTCCAAGCTCTCCTTGACTTGAGAGTTTGTGCTAAGAAGTCAGCTGTAATTCTGATGGGTTTTCTTTTAAAAGTGATTTGTTTCTTTTCCCTAACAGCTTTTAAGATTTTATTCTTGTGTCGAATTTCTGGAATTTTGACTATGATATGCCTGGAAGTAGACTTTTTTGATCATTGCTAATTGGAGTTCTATATGCCTCACTTATTTTTATGCCAAGTTCTTTTTCTCTACCAAGAAAGTTTTCTGTCACAATGTCTGTGAACATGTTTTTAATGTCACTTGCAGTATCTCCTGCTTGTTCATTGACTCCAATTAAACTTAAGTTATTCTTTGTCTCATCAAGCAGCTGCTGGATTGGTTTCTCATGTTTCTTTGCTAGTTTCGAGAAATCGTTCTTTTTCCTGGTCACTAACTGTAAGCCTGTCCTCAATATTTGAGATCCTGTCCTCACACTGGCCTAATCTGCTTTGAATACTTTCAATGGAGTTTTTCTTCTCCTGGATATCTGCTTGAATATGCTTTATGGAATCCATTTGTTTCCTATGTTGTGCTTCCATAATTTGCTTAAGTTTTTTTTTTTTTTTGTCTGTGTCTGCTCTAACATCACTAAGCATGGTGTGTATTTTGGTAATCTCTGTAATTATTTGACAGATTATTTGATTTCATTTTTTCCAGAGCCCGATTCAATTGCTTTGTTACCACTTTGGAGAGACCTGGTAGGGGGCTTTCAGATTTTCTAGCCTCATTGCCCGCTAGGTTTGCCTTTGGTGAACTGGGTGTCTGAGGTTGTATCTTGTTTAAGTGTCTTCTCATTTCTTTTCTTTTTTAGTTTAATTCCTAGAGTGACACTTGTTAGTTGCCTATGGTGGGTTACTTTATTGGTGGTATTAAGGACATCCAGGTGATGATCACTTCTCTGAAGTATCTTCCAGGTGTAGCTGGTTCCTGGGCCCCAAGTCTGTTGGCAATCCCACCTCTTCAGTTTGTTAGGGAGGAGAAGATATTGCTCACCTAGCCCAGTCCCTGGTTCTCTGGCACTGTGGCTCAGCACTCTCCAGGACCTCCAGTCAATTTCAGTCCTGGACAATCAGGGCCAACAGCTATCCAGAACAATCATGTTAATTTTGGCTGCAGTGGCACCAACAGCACCAAACACAGCCAAAAAAACAGTAAACTGAGCCAACTCCTGATTTGCAACTCTCAAACGTACAAACTGAATTTGTGACCATACAACAGAATGCAAAACAATCATCTACAGTACATAAATCCACAATATGTCAATTCTGTCCTCAAGGGTTGGGACCCAAAATGGATTAAGGCGAAGACAGAGAAGTTGAAAAGAGAAAGAGATTACAAGTAGGTTGCAGGACAAAGATGGGTTCTACCAACTTGGAGAAACTGATGGAGAAGACTGAAGGAAAAGAGAGCTAAAAGAGACAAAAGGTAGAACAGAACAAAACCACACCCACAAGGAGGCCAGAAACCACACTCACACTCAAAACAAAACAAAACACAACAGAAAACAATAAAAAAGAAAGAAAAATAAAAAAACAAATAAGAAAAGAAGAAAAGAAAAGAAAACAAAAAAAAGTCCACCTCCAGGATTCTCTCTGGATTCACTAGTGGACAACCTGTGGAGACAGCATCCCAAATCATGGCACTGTATCTCTGCAAGCCAGCAGTTGCTTTATGACGGAGAAGTAGACAGCCTTAGCAGGTCTGTCCCAAGACCAGACTCATTTGGCTCACTGCAGTCCAAGCAATTTCCATGAGTCTGCACCCAGCTAGGAGCTGATAGAGGAAGCCGGCAACAGTTCTGGATCCAGGCCAACAACTCTCTCCTGCAGGAGGACTGAGTCCTCTGCACTCACCGCCAGCCAGTATAGTCCTCCGCATCTGCTGCTTCCCTCCACTACCAAGTCACTCCACAAAGGCTCTCGGGGTTGCCAGCCGCCACTGACACTGTGATCATGTGTCCCCAGGTTCCAACAGCTCCCCTCACGCAGTGAGTCCAGCTCTGGGCAAAGGCACTGCTGGCTACCACCTTCTTCTCCATTGAAGTTTTTCTTTTCACTCTCTCTGTGGGCTTTGATTCAGACTTCAGACTCTTCCTGGGTCCCATCCCTTCTTTTTGTCTTCCTCACGATGGCATATTCCTGTGTCTAGACGGTGTCTCTCAGAGAAGCTGTTTTTATTGCTGCTTACTACTCTGCCATCTTCCCGGAAGTCTCCCCTCCCCTCACTTCACTCCACTTCAGCCACACTGGTCTCTTGCTGTTCTCACACCTGCACTCCCCACAACCTACCTTTGCTCCTAAACATGAGATCCCTAGAGTAAAGACTCTGTCCATTTGTTCACTGCTGTAACTCAGGAACCTAAAGTAGTGCCTAGCATGTAAAATGTGTTCAGCAAGCACCTGTGGAGTGAATGAAGGGATGCACAGGAGGACACCCATCAGTGGTCTGCAATTGATTCCCACAGAAAGGTAATCCAAAATCACAGTGTTAACGCTGAGGGTCATTTAGAGAGAGAAAGACAGTGGGAGAAGTGGGAGAAGATGGACTGAAGGACATGAAAAGGGAGTACGTAGGGAAGACACAAGGGTATAGAAAACAGGGTGAAGACAGGAAATTCTGGAAGGCGAACTGGGAGGACAGCAAAGAGGACAGAAGCCTCAGCACTGTTCTTGCCCCACTGCTCCGTGGGGCTAGGCAGCTTTGGAGAAACTACAAACACAGATAAGGAGATTCACCCACAAACCTACTGCAGGATCCAACTTGAAGATCTCCTTTGAATCTAAGAGAATCTAGCCAGAAGTAGAGGTTTGCCCAAACTGGTTTGAAATGGTGGGGATTGTCTCCATGCAGGAGAGAGATGTGGGATTGCTGGCCAAATACAACCTGAGGGGCTGTCAAGAAGGGGGACAGACCCATCTTTAACTGGCAAATGCTGGCTTTGGGTAAGATGTATCCTCTGAGGGTTTGTCCCTTATTTTCTCACAAGGGCTCAACCAAACCACCACGATGTACACTGAGTCCTGTGCATAAACATCTTCAACTGTGTTTAAATATTCTTCCTGCCTGGGAAGTCTTGTTCTCAGGACAGCTGTATGTGAATCAGGGAAATGTGTGGGTGAGAGCTGGTTGACCAGATGCCTGAGGACTGCCAGAACCATGAACAGCAGCAGCAGGTGGTGAGAGAAGAAATCTTCAGATCTATAAAAGCCACATTGTTTGTGCACTGTCTTCCATCCTATTTTCTACCATGGCCAGAGAAGGCAAAGAAAATTACAAGAGCTCAATGACAAGGGAAATGACTTCCATAGCAGGCTCTAGAAGGGCGAACATGGGGAAGCCCCATCGCAGCGTCTCAGTTAGACTGCCACAGCACTAAGGCTGGGTTTTTTCCACAGATTTTTTTCCCTCAATTTTTTCTAGTACAGGGGATGGAACCCAGGGCCTTGCACATGCTAGGCAAGCATTCTATCAGTGAGCTATAGCGCCAGTGATGCAATTTGATACCTGCTTTTTAATATCATTTCAGATTTATAGAAAAACTGTAAATACTATATAAATCATTCCCAACTACGCCTTGTCCTGACTCCTCCATTGTTAACATTTTATCACATTTCACTGTCATCCTATTAGTATGAGGTACATGTATTATTTATTTAACCCACATGAACGTAAGTTTAAAAGATATGACGCGTACCCTGAATATTTTAGTATTTTCTAAAAACTAGGACGTTCTTTATGTAAATAAAGTAAAATGACAATGTTACAGAAAGCAGACCAAAACAAACACAGAAGAAAATGGTACCGAGGAGGTTAAGGAGGCAGTTTATCACACCACTGGGCTTCTGACTAGGATCTCTCCCAAAGAGCCAGAGCCCCATCGGGGTGGAGGGCAGGGTTTCAGGGCTTTTATGAGGAAAGCAAAGGGGAGGGCCTTATGACTGGAGGGTTGGATGACATTTTGGGTTGTTAAGGGCGTTTAAACATTTTAGGTTACATTGTAAAGGCCATCCGCTATACAAAGCATGGGTTATACAGAAGAAATGCTATGTTACATTTTAAGTTACATTGCAAGGTCCTAATGTTACAGGCAACTGAATTAGTTAAAAATATTACAGACAGTCAGACAGGGCTAGGCCCTCAAAGGAGCTGGTACAGAGGACCAGATGTCTTGCGACCTTGGAAGAGACACACACCTCTTGCTGAGGGCCAGATCTCAAGACAGAAGGCAAAACAAATACAACCACACCCTAAGTATAAACATTAGGGATTAGGTATGGATCGTCTTGAGAAGCCAGGAATTACCATCCCAATCCCCTACAGAAAGTCACTGATCCATAAGAAATGCTCACTGACTGCGTGACTCGCTTCCCCATTTGTCCCTGATTTGGTCAATTTTACTTAAACAATTAATTGTATTGGTTGACCACAGTTCTGCCCCACCTCAAGCCCATCTGCCTTGTGAGTTCCCAGTTATCCCCATCACAGTTTTACTCTATAAAAGTCCTTAGAAAAGACAGTCTTTAGTAACCGGGACCCCTTCTGTCTCTCTCTCAGACAGAAGCTTTCTTTCCCTCAATAAATATTTCTGTTCTTAACCTCCATTGCTCCTAAAATTCATTCTTCAATTTTAGAGAACACAAACTCGTATTGGACATACAGTAGGTCGGGAGTTTTGTTCTCCTATATCACTAAGACAAGCTGACACGAAGGAACGCTTTATTATCGGGTAGTTCCAAATATTATCCTCTTGGTCTTGGCAAGCTTTCGTTTAAAATTTTAGTTACCCTTTCAATAAAATTCAACAAATTAACATTGATTTGATACTGGAATAATAAAAAGAACTTATAAAAATTTTCCCAGTAGTTCTAATAAAGACCTTAGAACAAAACCAAGTTTTTCTGTTCCAGGATCCAGTCCAGGGTCACAGGCAGAATTCACTACCATGTTCCCTTAGCCTCCTTTAATCTGAACTGGTTCCTTTATCTTTCATGACCTTGACATTTTTGAAAAGTACAGTTGCGTTTATAGGATATATCTCAGTTTAAGTTTTGTCTGATGTTGCTTCATGATTAAATCCAAGTCATACATTTTTAGCTGGAATATCACAGAAGTGAGACCTCTCACAGTATTTTCTTAGGGACATACGAAGTTGAGCTGTCCCAATATTGGTGACATTTAACTTGATCAGTTGGTCAAAGGTGATACGTGCCAGGTTTCTTTACTGTCAAGTTTGTAACTACTAAGTAACTTGATGGGAAATAGAGACTAAATAAATAAATCATCAAATCTACTTCTTTCAGTACCCACTAAGGGATTTTTACTGGGAGGATAAAATTCGTGTGAGGTCACAAATTCAAATCCTAAGAATAAAACTAGGGCTGGATAAAGTAGTACTTGATGAGGAAGAATTAGCATGTGAGGTTCCTATCAGAATTAATTTGAATAACTCCGATTTATTTAGCTACTAAGAAGAGAAAATCCAGAAAGACCACTTAAGATGGGCTCAGGAGGGAACACCTGAGATGGGAGAGTGCTAGCTTCTCCCTTTACACTCTAGACCTGTCCATTCCAAGGTGGCGATGGCAGCAAGGAGAGACACCCACGGCCAGAGCTGAGAGCCAGAGGCATGCACTGCCTCACGTCCAGGGCAAAGCCGAGAGGGTGTGACACAGTGATTCCTGGTCCACTGTGGCAAAAATTGACTCCCCTCTGCCTCATAGTATAGTGTGACCAGGCTTCGGAACTCCGATTTGCCTTGTCCAGGAAACATTATTAAAAGCTCTGTTATCATATAGTTAAGAACTCCAGAAAATACATGAAGGCAGCAAAAACACTGAGAAGACACTTATCTGACAAGCCAGGAAGCCCGTGCTGACACGTGACTCTGTATCCCGTCAGCGTCTGCCCTTTGCACGTGCTTATCTTGCTGCCCACAGCAGCCTTCTTCAAACTGAGTTCTGCTGGGGATAGTCCCCACAACAGCAAAGGGCAGTGGCGCACATTTTTCTCAATTCTCCTAAGGATGGTCTACAACTAGAATCATTCTAGGAGCAGGATGTTAACTCTTCAACACAATGTTTATCTTTTATTAGGGCTTTCTTGTAAAACCTCAGGTGAGAAGGGGTGGCCTGTGTTGTTTTATAATCTGCTCATTTGCTAATCCTTTAAATAAACACTTAAAGTACTTTCCCATACCAGAGACTGAGATTATAAAAATAAACAAGACACTCTTACTCTTTTTCAAATGAATGATCTACCAGGAAAGCTGAAAAGATCCAAATACTCAAAGAAGTAACATGATCGTGGAGCCGCCGTTGACCTGAGTGTCCTGGGCTGGAAACTACAGGTCCACCAGAGGAAATCTGGGAGGGTTTCCTGAGGTGGGGATGTATGAATGGGTCCCTGAAGGGTAAGCAAGATTTCAGAGAGAGAAAAAAGAGAGGAGCAGGCCCTAGGGGTCTTCAGGGAGAGTGGTCAAAAGATGTAGCTTAAAGAAACCAAAGCCTGCCAGGTGTGGTGGTGCACACCTTTAATCCCAGCACTCGAGAGGCTGAGGCAGGAGGATTGTTATGAGTTTGAGACCAGCTTGGGCTACAAAGTGAGTTCAAGGCCAGCCTGAACTGCACAGTGAAATCCTATCTCAAAAAATAGGGCTGGGGATTTAGCTCAGTGGCCTAAATGAGTTCAATCCTCCGTACCAAAAAAAACAAAAAAAAAAAGAAGAAACCGAAGCCTCCAAATGGTGATTGTAAGCAGGAGAGTGGTGAGATCATACTAGGATGGATCAGGCCAAGGGAGGGCTGATGAGAGGCCACTGATATCAGAGTCTGCTGCGAGTCTGTGGCCCCCCGTGGATGCCCCCAAGTAAGCTCCAGAAAGAAGCTAAACTCTGAAAGGAAGATTTCTCTCTTAGACTAAAGGGAAGACAAATCACTGGGCTGAATAAATAACAAGTGAGGCTCAGTCTGAAGAATGGACAGTTCACAACAGCAATTCTGGGACCAGCATAAATGGGCTTCAAAACAGAAACCTTCCCCGAAACTGGAGCATAAAGGGATGAGGTGATGGGAATCCTGTGGGCAATCTTAAAGGAACCAAGATCCCACCACCCCCACGAAAAGGGTAGGCAAGGGTGAGGTTCTTAAGATGATGGAGTATGAAGGTGATATCATCAAAGAGCACCTTTGAAATGTTTCTCAAGGAAGAGCTGGCCAGGTAGGCAGGGACCAGGAGGTGAGGACTTTGCTAGGCAGCTTTGACAATAACCAGGTTACTAAAAACTCCTATGTGTCCTACAGGAATGGAGGAGCTAGGCTCGTCAGATAATGCACCCAAACGGAAAGCTGCAATGACCCTGAAAAAGCAACCCGTAACGAAAGTGCCTGGGACACCCTGGGGACTGACAGAACCTGGCAATTCAGGGACTGAAGGTGAGGGACACAAAGGAAGATTCTGTTTGGGCCACAAAACAAATTAAATACATTCATATTTCATATTTGTTTTCTGTTCTTTTTTTCCCCAGTCCCGGGGATTAAATCCAGGGCCTTTGCACTGAGCTACAGCCCCAGCTCTTTGTAAATTTTTTTTTTTTTTTTTTTTTTTGAGACAGGGTTTTGCTAAGTCACTAAGTTGCCAGTCTGGGCTCACACTTGTGATCCTCCTACCTCAATCATCCAGTGTGCTGAGATGACAGGTATGTACCCCTGTACCCAGTTACATGTTTGGAAGAGGTATGTCTAATTGGTAACTTGATTGGCTTGGGAATCATCTCAGGATGAGAAAAGCACACTTCCGGTGTATCTGCATCTGGTTCTGGGCCTCTTCTCTGGCTCTTTCTCCATTCTCTGCTTCCCTATGTGCTGTGTGGTGGGCAGCTCTGCACCTCCACACCCTTCCCCCACAATGTTTCTGCCCTCTTGCCCACTGACCAGACACTGAGGCCTCTACAGTGGCGAGCCAAACCTCTTCTCCCTGAAGTGCCAGGTGTTGGGAATTTTGTACAAGCAACAGGTAAGTTGAATAATGCAGTGTTTATATTTCTATGCTGTTTTGTTTTGTTTGTGGTACTAAAGAGTGACCCCAGGGAGTGCAGCTGAGCTCCATCTCCAGCATTGCCAGCCCTTATTATTCTTTATTTTTTAAATTTTGAGACAAGGTCTTGCTAAGTTTCTCAGGTTGGCCTTGAACTTGCAATCTTCCTACCTCAGCCTCCTGAGTAGCTAGGATTATAGATACACACCACCACATCCGGTAATGTGTTCCTATTTCTGAAACCAACAACATATATTTTAGGTTTGTAAGATGAATGACTAAAACACATGACTTCCTTTTATCTCCTGATCACACATCTCTTTGATCTTGGCTCCAAAAATTTGGAAGCCAGCATTTGGGCAGGCTTCCAAACATACATTAGTTCTTAATCATAAGCTAGTTTTTACTCGAATGTTACTCGAATGTGGAGTGTGTCCCTGGGGGTACAGTGATAAGCAATACAAACACAGTCCCTTCTTCAAAAAGCTTTCATAGTCTTATTTTCATGATTTTTTTCTTGTTAACTTATTCTGCATTGGATATGAGGGCAAAACGTTAGATATAAAGGGTTTGGGGTATCTTCCCTGAGAAAGAAATGCCTCTGCCACGGGCTGGGTAGGAATCAAGCAGGATGGGGTGGCAGGTGTCACTGTGACAGGGACAGAAGGCACTGATGGGAGAAGCCTGGGTGAGGCGTGTCTGAAGGGTCTGCCAGCAGGAACACCAGGCCAAGAGTGCTGGCAGAGTAACTTGTCCCTGGATCCTGAAGACATCTTTCCTGCTGCAGGACTGGAGATGGGGACATCCTCTCCGGAGGGAGGACTGGTCAGGAGGCTGCCATGGGGACCCAGACGACCACATATGTGCCTGGGAGTACGCACATCTAGACAGGCAACAGAGCCACCTGAGCTGCCACACAGGGACCCCTAGATCTCTCAGGGTGAGGGTCGGGAGTGGACTGTATGCTGCACAGACATGGAACGATGGCCTAGTTTCCCACCTGCAGGCCTGTGTCTGAACTCCAGCTCTGGTTCTTAAATCTCTCTGTGCCTTTGTAAAATGGGAGTAAGACCGGTATCAAACTCATGGGGCTATGGTGAAAATTAAATGACCTAACATACATGTCTGTGACAGACGAGCACACAGTAGGTAAAGCATTCACTTCTTTCTAGCCTATGTTTTGTAGCATGTGAGTTCACCTGCAAAGAACAGGGAGCAAGCTTTGAAGACAGTATGAACAGAAGAATATACAGCAGCTCATTAATAATTTATTTTATGTACTTTGAAGAGGTGTTACTAGGTGCCTAAAAGGTAAGAAATGTGTACATTCATCTTCTCAGGGAACTGAGACTTGTATCCACCTGCTTCGTTTTAATTTTTTAAATGTTGCTACTAGAAAATTTAAAATTATAGGCGTGGCTCAGGTTATCTTTCTACTGAACAGCACTGAAGTAGAAGGAAGACAAGCAAGAAGCCACACTGGCCACCAAGCCCTGGGTGACTAAGAACTTGACTGCAGAAAATGACAAGGTCCTCCTAATGTTCTTATTGCTGGAGGGTAGATAAGAAAAGAGGACAAGATGTTTATGAAAAATAGAAAAGGGGTTTAGAACAAGACTGGAGAAGATGAAAAGGCAGAGGCTGAGAAGCGAAGGTGGCCAGGGAAAAAGAAATTCTATGTGTTTAATACAAAAATCCAGATCTCAATACACATGAGCTTTTACTTATGAAAACCACAGTCTTAAAAATAGCCTTAACAGTTCAAAAGACGTTAAGTACTATCCCATTAAAGTGGACCTTTTAAATTTGTTATTTTTATCAAGCCTACCAAATCCTATCACACGACACTTAACTTCTATAATTCCAGATGTTAAAAACTGAAAGAAAAGACTTCATGGGTGTAGGAGCAGTGAGCCATCCAAAAATTTAATCCTTGATATTTTTCCATGCTGTAACAGGAGAACAAAAATGTCTCGTATGGCTCAAAAGCCCAAATGAGAAAAGGGCTCTTCCTTCAGATCCCTGGATAAAGGGGATTCTTAAGTGGAAATTCAGAGGCTGTCAAGCCAGGGAGGACAGAGAAGTAGACACAAATAATGAAGTACAGTGTCACAATGGCTCAGGTGACAGGTTTGTCTGCAGCAAGAGGGGTGGAAGCTGAGATCACATTAAGCAGTTTGGCCCAAGAAACTGTTCTCTAATGTCAGAGAGTCAGGGAGCGAAAGGTTCCCCATAGCTTAGCCTGCTCTGCTGTGGGACTCCGGGACCCTGGAACTTAGAGGTGACTGCACCTCCTGAGACCATCTGGGGCACAGCTTGGCAAAAATGATCCAGACTGCCGGAACTATTCCTGCCTTGGTCTCCTCAAAACTGTCACCTTTATTACCTAGTGGTGAGAAACTACCAATGGAGTTGCTCCAAAACTGGAATAAAATGGTTCACCAGTTTCCTACACAATTAATCCCGCTCCTCACCACAGATCAGATATGTCCAATCTGTGGCTTGGGGATTGGATACGTCTGTGTTATATAATAATAATAATAATAATAATAATAATAAACTTAAAGGAAGTTTTGTTCCTTATATATATTAGTTACATTATATATTTTGTATGCAGCCCAAAAAACTTCATTCAGTGTGGCCCAGGCAGCAAGACAGGTCCAACTTGCAGACTGCAGGTTGGACATACCTGGTGACAGACATCAGAAAGGCACACATTACCAACACCATCACTGGTACCACTAACACCATGCCAATGAACACACAACCATGTGTAGCATCATAAGAGAATCTCAGACACCAAGTGCTTATGGGAAGAAGACAGACATACTTTTTTATTTCATTTATACAGAGTATGAGAAAGGGAAGTCAGGATAGGGTAGATCCTGGGACAGGTGGTGACTGGAAGCAACAATACAGGGACATCCTGTGGTCCAAGCATGTTTTTCCCTTTCCTTCCCTTTTCTTTTCGTTTCTGCTGTACCACTACTGCTTCTACCACATCCCGAGTTCTTTGGTGGGGGGCAGGGTACTTAGGCTAGACTCGAATTTATGATCCTGCTGTTTTAGCCTCCCAAGTAGCTGGGATTACAGGTGCTTGCCATCACACTGGGCTTGCTGTTTCTCAATCAGAGCGTTCAGTGCACGGGTGTATAGACTGTGAAAAACAGTACACTCCTGAAATATGTTTGCACTCCCTTATCTATTGCTAGGACTGGATCCATGCCTTGTGCAAGTCAGGCGAGCACTACCACTGAGTTATAACCTCAGGGTTCCTTACTTTTCTAGTATCTATGTTATCTTTTTAAAAAAGGAAAGATTCATGTGTCTGGCATCTAAGTAGTGAAGCCTGACAGTGTCCTTGAACCCCTCTAAGCTCATTTTTCTCCTGCTTCTTTAACACCTCTTTCTCTGTGCGTGCTGGGTCCCTCTGCCAGGAGAGGTGAGTGGTACCTTCCATATTTATGACTTCCTCCCACACCAATCCTGTGGTTCATCCTGTGGATGCCTTCACTAACTTCTGCCACCCACACTGATCCAGCCCTCGCTTCTCTTACCTCAGCAGTTGTGGGGTAGTTGTCATCATTATTAAAGTGTGTGTATTCCCAGTTGTTTTATATAGAGAGCCTTTCCCAGCCTCATTGCGGTCCAGGAAGTTTACGTTTGTAATCCCATAGAAATGTGATTGGAATTCTAGTGGTTAATTCCAATCTACCACTTCCAGTGCAACCCACAGCAAGAATAAAGACACTAAGGCATATTTATAATTATGGGGAGCTACGGGGGTTCTAAGTCCAGCCTAGATAGTGGCTCACTGGAACAAAGGCATCAACCCAAGGCCTAAGTCCAGCCTAGATAGTGGCTCACTGGAACAAAGGCATCAACCCAAGACCTAACCCAGATTTTATTAATTCGTGAAGAAGGGAATGGCTTGAGGATGAGTGACTGTGAGTATGGCAGGAAATATGTGAGTACTGTAAGCTGACTAGGTGGGAGCCCTGAAAGTCCCTCTGCAATATGCAGAGAGAAGGATATGCAGAAAGATCAACCTGCATAACACAACTGAGGTAGCATTTAATGTTTAGAGGACTGTTCTGACGTGCAAACTTTTCTGCCCTGGTAATTCAGGCCTCTTATCTAGCGGCTTGAACCCAGCTGACAGCCCTGGAGCTATGGTTCTTCATCCCGCCTGGTTCAACCATGTTTTGGGAGTCACAGGATGGGGAAACGGCACACTTGCCTACTTCAAAGATTATGCATCAGCACCTCAGCCAGCCCTATTTACACTGCTTAGAGCCAACTGAAGAGAAAAGAAAACGGCTTAGCCAGATCTGTATGTATCAGTACACAGAGACAGGGCCAGGATTAGCCAAAGCGGAGGTAACTGTTCCAGGAGGGCAGACCAGGTGGCCCTCCACAGTTTTACTTCTGTCAAAGCTCCCCAGCTTGAACTAAGCACATGGAGCATGCCCTCTGGGGTTGATCTCGATCCTGTCTCCACAGGCAGCAAGGATTAAATCACTCCTAAAAAGCCAGGAGGTGTGGAAGGTGAACCTCTTTCCATTTCTATCTAACTTCCAAAAGTCAGCCAGCTAACCTCTACTCACTGCGACAGCAAACCAAAGAACAAGCAGTTTGTTCTTATTCTGTATTGAATAAATCCTTCACATCCATCAATCTATTTATATGGAACATTTTGCAACATGTGCAAAAATGGTAAGAATTTTCAGCATGCCTGTAATCCCTGGAAGCCTGAGGCAGGATGGTTGCAAATTTGAGTTCAGCCTGGGCAATTTAGTGAGAACCTGTCCCAAAAAAATTAAAAAGGGCTGAGGGATATAGCTCAGTGTGTGACAGCCCTTCATTCAATCCCTAGTAACACCAAAAAAAAAAAAAAAAAAAAAAATCCCCCAAATAGTCATATACATGAACTTTGAGAATTTTGCATGCTAGTCCTCCATTTTTCATAAATTCTTCCGTGCCTTCTTGTCTCACCCATTTCTTCTCTTGCCTAGAGGACAAAACAGTACCAATCATATCCAAGAATCTTCCAAGAGTCATTTTATGTTACAGGAACAGCAGCACCCATGGAACTGACATCCATGTACAAAGACTCCTAACATTCTGATTACAGTGCTTGCGGTTCAGATTAATTCCTCCTTGTCCAAGCAAGGGTTGGAAGAAAGTCAGATGCTTCCTGGCTCTCGAACTGGAATTGGTAGACACCACTCTGAGCTGTGAAGCCTTCAGAGTTACACACAAGTGAAGCTATGACCTATCCTGACTGTATCTGAGTCTGCACCCCTTTAATCAAAAGAAATGAATCCCTCTTCCCGCTTTCAGGACCCCTAATTTTCCTTACAAGAGGATTAGCAGTCATAAACCAAGGGGAAAGTTTGGCTAAATGCCGAGGGCAGAAGATTAATCTCCTTGCTCTTTGATATCGCCAACCCTCAGCCCTTGGCACGAGAAGCAGGTAAACCACGGGCACCGGAATGAATGCAGCACATAAAACTCCACCCCATTTTGAATAAAAAACACCGAAGTAAGCAAAGGTCACATATATGAATCAAGACAGCAAGATAGAAGAAAAATTCCTCTTCCAAGTCAGCTAATGATTCTCTAGAGCCCTCTTCACTGATAATTTTTTTTTTTTTAACAGAACCACAGCCATCAGCAGATTAAGCCTCCAAGATAGACTAAGTGACCAGGCTCCCCATCAGCGAGATCAGCGTCTGCGAAGGTGATCCAGCCGGTGAGGGGTCTGGGCAGGAAGCCACCCCTCTCTGTTTGTCGGGCTCATAGGCGAGGTGCTTTAAAAACCTTTCCAAAAGACACCCAGTGCAGACATGCCCGTGTTAAGCCGGCGTTCACGATACCCAAGACACCGAAAGGTCGCCCAAACGCGTCTGCTGCGCGGGGCCGGTGGCGGAGAGGGGGCGGGGAAGGGCACCGGCCGATGCCTCACCTCGCGCCTCCGCGAGGGATGTGGACAGCGGCGGGGGAGCTGCCCGAGACCTCGCAGAGGTTCCCCCAGGCCCTTGCCGTGGAGAAGAATTAACTCGGCCCTGAGTGCTTGGAAGCTTCCAGCAATGAATTAAACCCCGAGCCGCCGCGGAAAGTGTGGAGCAAAGGGGCCACTGCGGCTGGACCGGCCCCCGGCCCCGGCCCCTCCGCCGCCTCTGCACCTGCGTGAGCCGCGGCGCCCCCGCCCCGTCTGCGAGGCCCGGGACCACCTCGCTCTGCCCAGCCTCGCGCCCGGCGCATTCGGGGGCGCTGTGCCCGGGGCGCTGCCCGCCGGGGTCGGGGCGGGGCCGGCCGTCTGGGCGAGGCGGGAGCAGGCGCAGGGCCGGGTCGCCGCCGCCCCCAGCCCGCGGGTTCCCACTGCGCCGAGGAAGGGGCTGCGCCACGTACCTCGGCCGGCAGGTGCCGCCGCCGCCGCCTGCGTTCGCGGCTGCACGGGCCGCCGCTCCGCGCCGCCCGCCGCCTTCCTGTGCATACTAAGGAGGGGGCGCCGGCTGGCCCCCAGCCCCGGGCCCCGCACCGCCACCCAGCCCCGGCGTCGCGCTCGCGCCCATTCAGCCCGGGACCGTTCGCTACCCCCCCACCCGCGCTGCGGAGGAGGGCTGTGGGGGCGGGGCTTGCGTCACGAGGAAGCGAGAGGCCAATCGGGGCGCGCGAGGGCTCCCGGCGGCCCCGCCCCCAGGGCGCGGGCCCCTCTGCCGGGCGGTGGTAGGGGAGCCCGGCTCAGCCAGCTGGGATGCGCCGGAGCTGGCGGAGGGAGGCTGGGGTTCCGCGCGCCCTCTGTTAGCTCTACATCTGCGCGCGGTCGGATGGTGGAGGGCACTAACGGGAACAAAAAATGTAGGCTGGTTGTGGGGGTTTTTACGGCGCACAGGAATAGTCGTTGCGGTGCCAGTGAGTGAAGGGGCTTTACGTGGTCACAGGCCGACTCGCCAACCTCCTCCTGGTCCAGCTACTGGTCCTCTGGCCCTAGGGCCCGGGAGGCAAGCTCGGGGGACATGCGGAGCATCCTTCTGTTCTTCACGTGTCGGAAGAAGCAGAGATAGCGCTAATTATCCAAGTCAATCCACTAGTTTTACGCATGGGGTCACTGAGGCCCTGACAACAGCAACTTGAAGTCTTTGGGTATTTAGCGCGCAAGCAGGGCCAGAAGCTGGGCTTGGAACAAGCACTTCCGTACCTCAGGATGCCAGCCTCTCTCGCCCTCATTCTGTAGAGGAAATGGCACACAATCTTTAAAAACATAGAGTAGTGAATCTCAAAATTCAAGGCTTAAAAAAATTTTTTTTAAAGCATTAGAATGTTACTTCTCTAGCACAGCTGAATGTGCATCTTATGCCCCAGCAGCGTTTTTGTGCCTCAGGACTTTGCTGATGGTTAGGTGAAGCCACTGTAGCTGTTCAGAAATTCCTTTCAGGGTGACATCAGATCAGCCACAAAGCCTCGGGGCCTTGTGAATGATACCTGTTTTTTGTTTGAAATGGAAGGAGCCAAATGCATTCACATAAACCAGAAGCCTTGCCTTTCTTCTTGGAAGCACCTTGCGCAGGGCTGTTGGTTTGGAGAACCCTTTTCTTCCCTGGTGGGAACAAGGAATGCTGGGAAAATGTACCTGGGTAATCAAGATCAAGAATGAAAGCTTTGGAAAGGAAGGGGTGGGAGGGCTCTGCTTTCACTCTTCTGCAAGAGGTTTTGCCAGAAAAACACAGTACTGAAAGTGTGAATTGAAGATCCTGGAAGCATTTTGGAAGAAAAAATGGAGGAAAATCTGTCACTGATGAATTTAAAGCCAGTGGCCAAGGCTAGGGGGACAGAGCAGCTGCCTGAGGTGGCGACAGCTGCAAGGAGAATGCGCTTCTGGTTGGAGACCAGCCCACAGCCTGCCTGCTTGGTAGACATTCCGCCTGTCCTTGACTGCTGTTCCTTCCCTTCCTTCCAGTGGCCCCTGTCTGTACAGCCAGGCTCTGACAGTCTTACAGTGGGGCCTTGAGAGCCAGTAGCACCCAGGCTTGGAAGGGCATGTGTCAGTCGGGTGTGAGGAAGAAAGGGAATTTGAAGCTGCCTTCTGTCCTAGTGTCAGACAGCACCTGTTAAGAAACAGTCACTATCCATTGGCCTGGTCCAGATTTGGTGGAGGGAGATGTTAATTTCAAGCCACAAAATGAGCCCTGCTCCAAAGATCCTCAAATAGTGCATAGATCTCACAATCTTTTTCTAAGAAGGGTCTCATTAGGTGACCCAGGGTGTCCTTGAACTCACCATCCTCCTGCTTTAGCATCCCAAGTGCTGGGATTACAGACATTTGCCACCACTCTTGCCTCGATTAGTTGTCCTTTGTGGAGCACAGTTTTACCTAAGAAAACATCTGATGAACTAAAGTTGTCCCCACTTGGGTATTTGGCAGACACTTTCTTGAAAATGAACTAAGAAAGCCTGTATCTTTAGGGAAAATGATTAACTATTTGTTGCTAATGATTTTAAAAATTCCAATTTTGAAGAGAAATTTAGAATTTTGCAAAACTTGAACCACCATGAGCTTGACAGCCTGTTGGTATTCAAGGATTTTTTTCTGATATTAAGGTATATGATTTTTGGGCAGTGCATAGTATGTTATTGTTTGAAAGATTCGTGTTTACTCAGTGAATGATTACTTTCCAAATGGTTAATGGACAGTTAAAGGTCTATTTAACGTGCAGGCAGGCAGTGGATTTTAATTTAATAGCATGACAAGTTCATAGGCAGACCTCAGATTCCACAATGCAACAAAGCTTTAAGAAACTACTTCATAGAATTTTGTAGTAGATGTGTAATTTTTGTAGATGTGTTGTGTCAAAGAATATCCACAAATATCTACAGTGCTAGAGTGCTTACACAGCATGTGGGAGGCGTTCAATGCCCAGAACAGGAAAAAAAATATACTGATATACTTTGCCCTTTCCAGTTTCACATCAGTGTGAGACCAAGTTATCTTCATGTACTTCACCCAAAACAATTTGCAACAGACTGAAGAATATCCACAAATATCTACAGTGCTAGAGTGCTTACACAGCATGTGGAAGGCGTGGATTCAATGCCCAGAACAGGGAAAAAAATATACTGATATACTTTGCCCTTTCGAGTTTCATATCAGTGTGAGACCAAGTTATCTTCATGTACTTCACCCAAAACAATTTGCAACAGACTGAAGGAAGAAGCAATTTAAACAGCCAGCTGTAATCTTTGAATTATGACTTAAAAGACATTTGCAAAAATATCTAAAAAGAAAATAGTACATTCTTCTCACCAAATGTTATCCCTTTGGAAAACAATTTTTGAAATATGTTAATATATAATGGATTTATTAATTAATTTTTTTCTGCTTTGAGGATCAAACCCAGGGATTCACACAGGTTAGGCCAGTGTTGTACCACTATTATTTTAATAAATTAACAAATATTTAAAACTCTTCTCTGTTTTAATTCCTAATTGGAAACCACTGAGAGAGAAAACCTACATTAAAATTCTTTGAGAGCCTCAGTCACTTATAGAAGTTCTAGGAGTACAGATGGGCTCTGAGACCAGGGTTTGAGACCCTCTTGTCTAAGGGTAGTTCCATCAGTGGCCATATGAACCAGACCATATGATCCAATGAAAGGAAATCTCAGGAATTTACAGAATGATGGAGGAGAGATACTTTCATTTCCTGCCAGATGAGAACCAGGCAGTGAGCAGCCTCAGAAGCTGCTGATAAGGTAGCCATTGACAGTCTGGGTATGGTGGTACATGCCTATAACCCCAGCACTTGGGAGGCTGAGGCAGGAAGATTGCCACACATTTGAAGCCAGTCTGGGCTACAAAGTGAGTTCAAAGCCAGCCTGAACTGCATAGCAAAACTCTGTCCCTCCACCCCAAACTAACCATTTGGACTATAGAAAGAGCTGACCTTAGAAAGAAACTCATGCTGTGAGAAGCAGAGGAAAGAGATTAGAAACCATTTCCTAACATTTTAATTTTATTTTTATTATTTATTTGTTTAGAGATAGGATCTTGCTGTGTAGCCCAGGCTATCCTTGAACTCACTGTGTAACTCAGGCTGGCCTCAGACTTGGAGCAGTTCTCCTGCCTCAGCTTCCCAAGTACTGAGATTACAGGTGAGCACCAGCATACCCAGTACCTTTATGACATTTTTTATTTACTAGATCAAACCATTCCCAAATGCCATTCTGCCTCTATCCAGTTATACAAGACAGTAAAAGCCTTTTGGGTTAAACTAGCCAACCTTGGGTGCATTAAGTGATGCTCTATTTATCAGTTTGTTCATATTTTTACCTAAACAAGTGCCTAAGACTGTCAGATCATAAACTTTCTAGGATTTACTCATTCAGTCATCTTCAGTGCAACTCAAGTTAGCTTCTGAAATGAGGCTGAAAGGCACCACAGGGTGTAGGAGGAGAAAGACCTAGAGCAAACAAATAGGGCCAAAACTGTAGCATAGGTGGTTGAGTAGAAATACGTGGCAGATTTTTGTTTTCCATTGCTGTATTTCCCAACTTAGAAACATGAGCATGTAATGTTTTTATACTGCGGCACAAATAGAATCTATACTATTACTTTTTAAATAGCCCCCTGAATGGGGGCACAATTTTAAGGAGCAGGTTGGGATGGGGACACCTTTTAGAGAAGAAAGAAGATCTGTAAGGGATGCAGATGGACACCCCCCAAAATCTGCATATTTGCAGCTTTGCCCAAACCCAACCTCAAGGATCCAAGGTCATGGGCAGGAATGCACAGAAGTTAAGGAATCATTAATCACGCCTGAATCAAATTGGCTGGAATATTTGCTGAGAGAGAGAAAGGGGGAAAGAGAGACAGAGAGAGAGAGAGAGAGAATATAAGAGAGAATGAATGTGAGTGAATGAATGAATGTTAAGTGATAAGAATAAAAACAAAGAGAATACAGATCCCCAAGTAACTTCCTATTTGGTAGCCAAACATGAGAAGAGAAACAGTTATGGTTTGGGGACAGTAGAATCATGAGTAATCTTTTTTCCTTTTTAAAGAATTTCCTTGGGCTGGGAGTTTGGCTCAGTGGCTTAAGCGCTTGCCCTGGCAGGTGTGAGGTTGTGAGTTCGATCCCTGGTGCCGCAGAAAAGAAAAAAAAAAAAGTAAAAAATTTCCTTTATGTCATTATAATGTCATTGTTGCTGTTTAATAGTAGATGAAGGTAAGGTACAAATTATGAGGCCTCAGAGGCCCCACCAGATGACCTGTTTCTCTCCACCTGCCAAATGGCTCTTGGTGAATGAGCAGAAATTGTGCATTTTCCCAGGGCCCAGTGCCTCTGAAGCTGTTAGGATCCAGATGTGGCCTCTCTGTAGCAGCTGGAAGGAAGGTGGCTCTGCTCAACTGAGAATGTGTGTGACATAAGGGGTGCAAGCAGCAATCTCACCCTCTCACAGGACCTTGTGGCTGCATCGGGTCTGGATTAATTACTGCAGCAGCGTCTCTAAGTGGGCTTCCCTTCTTTTTTAACTCCTTGTCCTCCTGAGCCACTGTCCCTTCCTCAAATCCTCAGGGGCTGGAGCTCAGTGGTGACCCACAGAACAGACCTTGTCTGCTATGCTGAGTCACAAAGGAAGTTGGTTCATTGAGATTTTTCTAGGAATATTTCCTGTGAGCAATCACAGGAGAAGCAGAAATAAAACAAACGGTGGCAAAAACATCATGGATAGGTTGTCTGTTGGCAGAGGGAGGCTCAGATTGAGGAAATGTCCCCACGGGAACGGAATCCTTATGCAGGTTGTATCAATCTTAAAGCCCTTGCTCTATTCGTCCTTCACCCAGTCATCACACAAATACTTGGTGAGTGCCTATTATGTTCCAGGCAGTGTGCTAAATGCTTAAACTGTTTCATTTTAAAAAGCAAATCACCCCTTCAGGCACACTCTCTCAACCTAAACTCAAGACCTAAGCCCAAGACAATTCCTTTGAAGTTCCAAGATGTGTGAGTTAGCAATTTAAAATATCACAATCCACATAAGAAATTATGTCACTATATTAATTGACTTTCCTGTCCCTGGATACAATTTAAAGGAGGGGAGGTTTAATTTGACTTGAGGTTTCGGGGGATTCAGTTCATGGTCAACTGCCTCCAAGGCACAAACATCATGATGGAAGAGCATGGAGAAGCAGAGCTGCTCAAGTCTTTGTGACCAGGAAGCAGAGTAGAGGAACAGTGCCAGAGAACAAGGCATGAGGAATCAGATATAGTATCCAAGGTCGTGCTTTATGACCACCTGAAGGTGTGGTTCATCAATCCCTTGGGCAGTTTCTGAGACAAAGCAACGTGATCAAGCTTAGCCATCAGATTGATGCCCAACCCCATCTCCTTAAACCACACAATCTCCAAATAAACACAAAGTCATAATTCTGCCTAACATGATGCAACTACCTTGCATACATTGAAAACATAATAATCCCTACCCCAAAAGTCCAAGCCCAAGTCTCTTTTGAGACTTAAAGCAAACTCTTATCTATGAACCCCTGTAAACATAAAAACTAGTAACATAAAATTCCAAGGGACAATGGCACAGGGCAAACATTTGCATTCTAAAAGGGGTAAACAGTAATAGAAAAGAATCAGACTAAAGCAAGACAAATCCAGTAGACCAAATCCTGTAGCTCCATATCTAGCATCCTGAGTGCCTGATGGTAAAATGTGAGTTTCAGAGGGCTTGGGCAGCCCCACTGCTATGACCTTGTCGGTTTCAGCCCACATGACTTTTCTTTTGGGCTGGCTCCACTCATGGCCCGCAGCTTTCCTTAACAGATAGTCCACATTCCTGGAGTCTCTGACTTCCTGAGGACTCCACTGCAGCCTCTCCAATCTATTTGCCTGGCACCATATAAGACTAGATACTAATATCAGTCATCTGGTCAATCAGGTAAAACTAGATTTAGAAAATTTGTTTTAGAAATAAGAGGAGTGTTGATGCCAATCATATGGACATCTGTGAAACACTTGTGGATGGCAGCAGCTCACCAAGAATGGGGGCTGAGAGGGATGGGAGAAGAGTGTTGGTGGACATGGGAGAAGTAACCAAGCCTTTGATCAACTGGGACATTTTATGTGTGCTTGTCCCAGAGGGGAACTTCATCCTTTGTGACTACTTTATTAGGAAACAACAAGGAAAAATCACAGCATTTCATTTTTCTCTACACTTAAATTAATACACTTTTTAACTAAAATTTGAGACCAACTAAAAAAGTTTAAAATCATAAATATTCATTTTGAATTATCTCAGTGAACATACCATATGGCCACACAGGGTAAAAAATAGAACAAGGCCTGCTTTCTCAAAGATTGCCTATGGCCTTTTCATTGCCACTTATACCCTTTTGCCACCATGGTAATCACTCTTCTGACTTCCACCCCATTAGTTAGCTTAGCATATTACTTACTTTTGTATAGCGGAAATTCTGTGGTAGAGACTCTGTGTCTCATTTATTTCACTCAACATTGGGTTTCTAAGTGTGTCTGTGTTGCTGTGTGTATATTACATTTGTTCATTCTTGTTACTGCGTGGTCTAGTGTGTTAGTCACTGTCCCATTGCTAAGACAAAATACCTGATGCTTACCATGTATAGAAGGAGAGGTTTATTTTGGCTTACAGTTTCAGAGGGTTCAGTCCATGGCTGGTTGGCTCCAAGGAAGAAACATAGTGAAAGAAAGCATTCAACCCATGGCAGCCAGGAAGCAGAGAAAGAAGGGAGGAGCTGTGGACAAAAATATACTCCTCCAGGTCATACGCTTATAGACCCGCCCCCTAACAGCATGTTCAGCTATGAACTCATCAAAAGCATAGTGCCCCATAATCCAATTACCTTCCAAAAGTCCTACTTCTGAACACATGAGATTTGGGGGACAGTTTAGATTCAAACCATAAGCTCTGGGTATAGCATAATTTTTTTTACCCCCTTGATAAATGTTTGAGTTGTTTTCAACTGGAGATCTTCTTGACTCAGTCTTTGGTAGTGTTTTGTCCTTCTTAGCCTTTAGGAGGAAGAATAATGTAAAGAAAGGGTAGTGGAGTGGTCATACCATTTTACTGACATAAAATGATTTGAAAGTACATTTTTACACTTCTGGTGTTTTCCTTAGACTCAGCACAGGCACATGTAGAAACCTACAAATGCCAAGTATCAGAACTGAAACAAATCTTATACATCATCCCAGCCTAGAATTCCCCAAACTTCAGGATTACAAATGCCATCTTTGTGATTTTTATCGTATTCTAGTATCACCGGCCCTATTACATACTATTGTGTTTAAAATTTTCTTTTCATCACCTAGATATCTGTGTTAGCCTTATCTTAGGCAATAAAAGCTGTAGCTATTCAGCATTGTGGTAGACTGAAAACTGATGGTCAATTTAAACACCAGCTGAACTGAATCACCATGGTGCTGAGTGTCGATGGTCCACCAAGGACTATTGCCAGCATGAAAAGAAGTGGAGAGAAAGGGAGTAGCATTGTGGGTTCTCCTAAGTGTTGTTGTTTGGAACTGTTGGTTCTTTTGGAGCTGTTGGTTCTCCTGGAGGAGCTTGTTATGCTGGCTTCCCTGATATGAGCTCGGCTGTTATCACTGGAGGCACTCAAGACCTTGTCACCAAGAATGGCTGTGGTTCACTTTGCAGGGACTCTGGTCCTTACTTTGCGCGTTTCTTCCTGGCTCCCATGCAGAACCCTCAGCCTACTGGCACAGAACCTTCATCCCACCAGCACAGACTTTCTAGCTTCCACCACTGACCTTGGGGCCTTCCCAGTGCAGTCTGTGAAACAGACTTGCATGAGTCATTGTCGTGGGCTCTAGGCCTCCAGCTGGAGTCTTGGGAGACATTGTCATGGGCTCTAGGGTTTCAGCAGAACTCATGCAGGTTATTTCCATGGCATTCAGGCCTTCAGCTAGATTTTCTAGGTTTTTAGTGTGTGGACAGATTTCCTGCACTTTCTTTGTATTTGACTCCTTGGGTGACCATTATAAATAATATTATAAATTATGCATCCTGTGATTGTTTTCCTTGCAATCCCTGACTACAACACACATATAATTAACTGTTCGAATAAATTTGTCAGCCTACCACCCATGGAAGATATTCCCCATTGCCTCCTTATTGTCCATTCTGTGTCTTCCCTCTATGTGGGAAGATGGTGTGTACAGACTGCCTCAACTGGCACCTTTGTCTTCTGGCTTTTTGTGTGTGTTCAGTAAGAGGCACTGGAGGGTAGTTATGGGATGGGGTATTCATTATCAAGGACTCCACTTGCCCTGCCACAATTGGCAATGGTTGCATTCTCTAGCAATGACCAAACGTCTAGTCGTGCAGCTTTCTTTCACAGCCAATAGTTTCATTCTCTTGTCCCTTCAAGTTCAAGAGTGATAACATCTTCCAGCTGTTGCAAATCCTAGCATTTCCCCATCATTCGTTGCCCATCCTTTTATAAACAGTCCCTTTATTAAGACTTGCTTTACTGCCCCCTTCATGAAGCCATCTGGGTTCTGCTGGGAGGAATGAACACTGTACTTGTACAGGCATTAGCTGATAGACTGAGAACTCACCCAAGATTTCCCAGCCTGTAAGTGCTAGAGCTAGGAGTTGTTTCCCTGTTTCAAAGCATTTCTCGCTGCAGATGCTGCTTCTCAAGGAAGCAGCTGGCTAGTTCTGGTGGCCATGCCCAAGTGCTCAATATGGTAACCCTCTTGCTAATCTCTCTCTCCTGTGCTTCCTTTCACATCTTAAATTATGTTTTGATGGGCACCAGATGTAATGGAGATAATGGACCGCTCTCCTCTTCTCTCTCCTCTCCCAGTACTCCCCCATGTCACATCATGTCATTACTCAGCTCTGTCGTAGCCTTGCCTTTTCTCAGACACGCCTGCATCTCATCTTTATTCCTCTATCAGGAGTCCTTCCTGGTAAAAGTCCAAAGCTTAATCCAATATCTCCTTGATAAGCTGAATGCTTAATATTTCCTCTCCATCTGTAAATAATCATTGCCTCCTTGATCTCCCAAAACTTGAACTTAGCCCTAGCTTGAAAGAGAACTCGTTGTGTATATTTTCCTGACTACCCCATAGTGTTCCCCTGATCACACTAAATTCCTTTTTGTATCGTCAGCACCCACCACTGAGCCCGACTCTGGGACACCTTTCAGAGTGCCGTATTGAACAAACTACACTCATTAGCCCATGAAGAAGATTAAAGCATGAAAGATGTTGTGATGGGTCATCCTGGAGAATGTTGTAATGGAGGTTCATCCTGGTAATGTTTTATTATGTTTACTTATTTTTAAATTATAGTACATGCTGGAGACATGATGTGAGTCAAGGGCAGGGCAGGGCATGGGGTGGCTCTTTCTCCCCCATCTGCTGGTCATTCCCTGTGAAGCCTGGGTGTTAGGGAGAAGAAATGGTCATCGAGTCACATTTGGGGTTGGGGTCCTCCAGCTGAGGCCTTCAGATGGGCAGCGTTAGATCTGTTAATTGGCAGGCGAACTGTTGAGTGCGTGTGGCAGGTCAGGAAAGTTCAGAGTTCTCCTTGAGTTCTTGAAGGGATCCAGCTTCAAAAGGCACTGGCACAGTCCTACTGGAGATAAAGGAATCATTGCTGGTCTCCGTATCTGAGCTGGGGCCAAAGTTCTCTCCAGTTACAAATTGTCCCTTCTTTCCCTGTTCTCTGTGCATGGATTTCCCCTGGCAGCCTTGCAGAGGGGTGGTTTTGGCCTCAGGAAGCAGTGTATGTAGATCTATGTGTCTGAGTCCAGATGAAGGCTGGTGTGTGTGTGTGTGTGTGTGTGTGTGTGTGTGTGTATGACATAGCTCCTGTGAACATCTGTTCAGAGCCTGAGCTTGGGAGACAAGGTCCTTCACCAAAGGCAGCCCCTATCTACCTCTGACTGTAGCTCACTCACAGGAAACCAGCTCCAAGTTTGGAGCACCTCAGAGACCTTGGCTGTAAGAATGGTCATACGTGAAGTAGATAGAGTTGCCTGGGAGGGGCCACGCCCTTACACAGAGATTCTGCCTCCAACAGAGAAGGTGCTAGCCTAGAGTGACTGTGGGCAGGCTCTCCAGGACAGGCCTAGCCTGAGGAGTCAAGCGCTGGAATGGAGAGATAGGTACCCTCCACCATTCTTTTGTCTTTATTCCATCTCACCCTGAGCTCAGGAACGAGGCCTTGACAGTGTGGTGGAAGGGACAGGTGATGTGCTCAAGGAGTCCTCCACTCTTGTCTTCTCAGGGCTACATCACACATAACCCTGGGGTAGCACCCCACAGTCCTCAGCAGCTACCTACCATCCACAACTAGAACAAGTGCTAGGATGGGGTCAGGAGACCCGGGTTTAAGTCCCCACTCTGCCAGCAACCATGTGTATTCTTCAGCACGTCACCGGACATCTCTGGGTCCTCATTGCTTCAGCTGTGAGAGGGAAAAAGTACTCCTACAAGGCTCTCAGGGTTGCTGTGAGGATCAAGATAATGACTGCATAACTTCTTAATTTACTCTAAAGTGTGATTAATATTTATTATTCTTTATCCTGGAGCCTCTGCTTTCCTTTGGGCCCTGCTAAATGAACCAAGGTGTGAATGACTAGTAATGAGCTTTTTACTTTCTCTTCCAGGCTGTTATTTGCACTTGAAACCAAAATCTTTAGTCAGAGACAAGAACAGGAGATAAATCCCACTTTTCCAAGCTAGCTGAGAGGAGAGCGACTTCCTAATAGGGGGCTCTGCTTCCTGCATCAGACAGTTGCCTGGTGTCTGGGTTACTTTCCTCTTGTTGCTGGGACAAAATACCCGACACCCAAAATGAAGGAAGGAAAGGTTTATTTAGCTCACTGTTTGTGGAGGTTTCAGTCCATAATCAGCTGACTGCAAGACAGGGCGGCATGGCACCGGGGCAACCCTTCAAGGCAGCAGCCAGAGCAAAGAGGGGGACACAAGTCACTTCTCCTCCCTTATATTGTACACAGGCCACCCCCATCTCCAGGGCAGGCAAAACACTCACAAAATCTCTGTGCTTTCCTCTTGCAGGGGATGAGGATATTTACAAAGTAAGGACCCCTTCTCCCTCTGATTTTCTCAGTTAAACTTCCAAACTTCTCAAGTTGACACAATGTATCAACCATAACACCTGGCGGTGGCTATGTCTCTTCCCTTGTTACCCTGTCAGGGATACCCTTGTGCAGAAGGTTGGGGAGGCACCGGAGGTTTCAAGAACAAAACACTTACCAGGAAACCCAGTTTTATGACATCCTTCATCTGTTAGTCTTTGGCACACAGTTGGCGCTTTGACATGAGGCAGTTTTCAGCTGAAACGGCCCAGCAGTAGGAAAACAAAGGAGTTCTTTTCATGCGTCCTGGTGTGAGGCTGCGTAAGGGAGTGCTAACTGGTTTCATGTCATCTGAGGTGCTGGTCAGGCTGAAGATGTTAAGGTGCTACTTTCAGTTCCCAGAGGTCTGTAGCTGCTTTCTGCCAGTCTTATGAATCCTGACTTCCACTTTCTGTCAGCGTTCTTGTTTCCCATCCAAAAAGTGTGATACTTTTTTAAGCAGTTCCCGTTTTCTAGTCTCCCGTTGCCTCCTCAGCCTATGAACACAGATGCTGAACAAATGCGGTTCACTGAAATTTCCCAATTAACTTTGGTGCAGCCCGTCATCGCCTCTCACAGTGTCAGTCTCATAAATGAATTTGTCTTTAAGTCTAACTCAATTGCACACATCACTCTCCTGTCTGCAAACCCCCAGCAGCCTCCCCATTATCTTCTGAATTAATTCCCATTTCTGGAGCCCAGCTTGAGAGGGCTTCCTCCATCTGGTCTCCAGGGCAGCAGCCAGCCAGACCCAGGGTCAGACTTGGTGACTGTGCTGATGGATGCAGCCTCAGGCCCCCAGGAAAAGGGGAGCAAGACCCAGGTACGAGCCCCATTGTACCTACTTGGCCCAGTCCTTTGGTCAGACATGCTAGTCCCAGTTGGCCTTTCCAACCTCATCTCCTACTCTTGCTTTTCCCCTGCCTGGTCATTGGCCTGATGCCTTACTTACTGTATATTGCACAAGTGTTTCTTTACTTTTCCTTTCCAAATCACCAAGGTCACTTCAGATGGCACTTCCTCATCAGATCGGTGACCATTCTGATCACATAGTAAGGGATCTAATCTGATCACATAGTAAGGGATTACCAAGAGACCTGTGCAGTGGCATCTTTAGTTTTGTCCCCTTGAAAGAGTCCCCGGAGAGGAAAAGGACTGGGAGTCGCAGAGCATGGAAATCAGTGATAGTTCTCTTCAATCTGCCGCCCATATTCCACTGCCTGCCTGTCCAGACAGTGTGTCAGCCTCTTCAGACAGTGAGATGCAGACATCTATTGAGCTGAAAGAAGGCACTCATGCTGCAGAACGAGTTGGAGAGGCCTTTAGGGACCAGAGCGTAGAGTCCCAGCAGATTCTCACAGTCGCTTACCAAGCACATTGACTACTTACTGTAAGGTCACCATAACCTAGAGATGTGACTGCAACTTCTCAGCCTGTGTTCCCCTAGTCCTCTCCATGTGTGTGTGTGTGTGTGTGTGTGTGTGTGTGCGTGGTTTGTTTGTTTTGTCTTTTTGAGACAGGGTTTCACTATGCAGTTCAGGCTGGCCTTGAACTTGCTTTGTAGCCCAGGCTGGCCTCAAACTTCCAGTGATCCTCCTGCCTCAGCCTACTGAGTGCTGGAATTACAGGGATGTGCCACTGTTACAGGCAGCTGAGTTAGACAGAAATATTATAAGCAGTCAGACAGTGCTAGGCCCTCAAAGGAGCCAGTGCAGAAGATGAGATACCTTGCAACTGTGGGGGAGACAGACACCTCGTCTGTGTGCCAGACCTCAAGAAAACAGATAACGCAAATGCACCCACATACTTCCTAAGGATTAGCATCAGGAATTGATATTCTAAATAGGCCTCTATCACCCTGAGGAAGCCAGGAGTCACTAAGCCAGCCCCCTATGACTGGCTTCCCCATTTGTCCCCAATTTAATCAATTTTACCTGAAGATTTAATCTTATTGGTTGGCCATAGTTCTCTCCCACCTCAAGCCCACCTGTTGAGTTCCCATGTTTCCCCCACCTTGGACCTGTCTCACTCTGTGGTTTTGCTCTATAAAATCCCTAGAAAAGACAGAGTCCTTGGCAACCCACTCAGGACCCTTTCTGTCTCTCTCTCAGACAGAAGCTTTCTTTCTCTCAATAAATATATTCTGCTCTTAACTTCTGTTGTTCCTAGAATTCGTTCTTCAATTTTAGAGAATACAAACTCGTACTGGACATCTAGCAGGTTGGAACTTTCTTTCCCCTGTATCACCACTGCGCCTGGCTTCTCTCCACGTTAAGTACTTGTCAGCCACCTGTCAGGGCCTGAAGGGCCTGAGGCTCTGCTCTGCCTTCCGAGAAGCTGTGGTAGGAAAGCATTCCTGGCCTTCCTCAGGAGGGCCCCAGGCCTCGAATTTTTGGAATCTGCTGTTGGCCTTCCTCACCTGTTCGCTTTCCTGTTCCACAATGCTATGGCTGAGGTCATCTCCTAAGATCGCTCCCCACATACCACCACCGGGAAATCAGATTCATGGCTAAAGGAGGTTTAAAGACAGCATGGCCAGCCTTCTGGGCTGCCACAGCCGACTCCTTGGAGAAGGAATCCATGTTAAGAGGGAGCATGCAGTGTGTGCTCAAGGTCTGAGATGGGAGTGCATGGGCAGTCTGCTGGGAACGGGGGAGAGGGCTGCAGGCTCCAAGCCATTTATACCAGCACCTCAGTCCTCATAAGTGCTCACACACTACATGACTGCGTTATTCCTGTGGGCCCAGCAGCCATGCCCCCTGCTCTGTGCACAGGCTCTGAGCCCCAAGTACCTGTTGAGACAGACTTCAGCCACCTGGCCTTCTCCACGGCTGGGCTTCGGTTTCCCACTTATGTCCCTCTCCAAGCTTCCAATGCAGAGGGTTCACCCCATCAAGGTTCTGAAGAGTGATACATGTAGAGATTTTATCCCAGATCCCAAATCTGCTTCCAGGTAAACAAGGCTGAGCCCCGTGGAAGGCTCCCAGTCTCTGAAAGTATTGCAGTCTAAACAAAGCCACACACACTAGCCTTGGGCAAAAAGGAAAAAGCACCACTTGGAATTCAAAGAATAAACACACCAAGTTCTACCATACTCTTGGATGTAGTGCCCTTGTGCAGTGCGCCACCTGGGGAGTTGTACACGGCAGCCTCAGATCCGCAGCCACAGTGTGGCTTCATCTGTGCTTGTGGCCAAGTCTTGGTACCGGGGATCGAACTCACGACCTCACGCTTGCCAGGCAGGCGCTTGTGCCACTGAGCTAAACCCCTGGCCCCTGGCCATTCTTTATTTTTCCATCTTGTTGGTTAGGAAAGACCTGAAAGAGAAAGAAAGAATCATAACTGGCAATGAACGCAAGAACATATTTATCTGCTGGGATTACAGGCCTGTGTCACTGTGTCCAGCTTCTAATAAATGTTTATCATTTTTTAATTGATAGAGTTTGGTTGGGGGGGGCACTTCTAGATTTGCAGAAAAGTTGGGCAGAAAATGCAGGGTCCCCAGATAGCCCTATCAAGTTGCTTTCTTCACAGTTAGTGCTAGTACATTAGTTACAGTCTGTGAGCCAACACCAATGTATCACTATTGATTCAAGTCAGCGCTTTCCAGGGGGGTTCACTCTGGGAGTTGTGGACAAGCATAGAACACCATGTAGCTGCCAGTAGAGCGTCATATAGATACATTCACCACCCCAAAGCCTCCTCGCTCTCCCATTCATCTTTCCCCCTTCCCTAACCTCCTCTGCCCTTGGTCAGTAACTTTCTGAAGCTGAGAGCTCTACCCTGTGTCATCCTCAAGGCACCTCAGTGCTCCTCCTCCCGGCCTGGGCAAGGAAAGCGAGGTGTGGGGAGGACCTGTGAGCCGCTGTGAGCCCACTTTGCTCTTCTGCTCACCCAGTTCCCCTCAGGCAGGAGCTCAGCTGCACAAGTCAAAAAAAGGGAACCCGGTGTGTACTTTTCTCCTCGGCAGAAAGCGCATCCAGTGAATGCTGCAGTCCTTTTATCTGCGGTGGCAACGTCTTCAGCCCTGTTTATAAATACTCATTTTACTGTTTTACCAAACACTGGTAGAAAGCATCTGTTTCTTTATGCTGCTGCTGAAGGACATCTGTTAATAATCGGGTTTACATTGTATAATTGTGAGAAAAGGGGTTTCCAATAATGAAGTCCAGTCCCGGTCCTTCCAAAAATCAACCTGGTTGTCCTGTGTGGGCTGCAAGGACACAACCATTTCGGGAGGCGATCGGCACAGTCTTTAAGAACTTGGAGGGCCCTGGTGAACACTCATCAGGATGCACTGAGTTATGCATGGTGTGGTGACAACCCTGACATGCCAGGGTCTGAAGACAGAGGGATTTCTTTGTCACGGTGCAAGTTCCTTCTGTGTTTGAGGGAGCAGAGAGTGGGCACTAGGAGTGTTCTGCTACCTTCTATTAATCAGAAATACACTGACCATGGAAGTGGATAAGGTCCTGGGGACCCTGAGGACTGGGCAGGGGGCAGTCCCCAGGCTGGGCTGGCCTCAACGGGTTGTGAGTTGTGCAGTTGGTCTGGCCCCACGAGGTAGATGGGTCTCACGCTCAAAAAGAGGCTGCACTTGGTTGAATGCTTTGCTCTCACTGTCTTGAAATTCTTATTTTTGAATGGGGGGGAGGTTTCCTGTGTTTTTATTTTGCACTGTGCTCTGCTAATTGCATACCTGGCTGATCTAGGGCCAGGACGGTGGGAGGGTGCTCCAGGGGCAACAGCTGCAATGCGTCACCATGTGGTCTAAAGTGTTTCAATCATTTAACAACTGGTGCAGGAACTAGAACACAGCAGCCAATATTAGCCTTGCACAGCGGTGGGTTGACTTAATAGCTCCTAAAGGATGCCACATTCACCAAGACAAACATTCAGGTAGGAAATCAGAACCTACAAGGCAGGTCCGAGCCAGGCAGGTGAGTTGCTCAGATGCTCCCTCTCAGTCTGGATTGGTGGAGGGCAAAGACAGAGTCATGACTTCCTGGGAGATGGGGATCAAATATGGAGCCTGGCTCATGACATCAGGACTGGGACTAAATTGGCAATTTGTCTCTAATTTGTAAACAGCATAATAATTTTTATAACCTAGCAATAACATTTTACTTCCTTCTTTAAAATCCCTTAGCCCAGGTCTAGCAAGTACAGAACACACATGCTCCTTCTTAACCTCTTCTGTGATAGGTTGATCCTGGAAACAGCCCCAGAAGCCTCTGCACAGTGCTCCAGACAGTCACTACAAGGACAGTAACTTGGGACCGAGGAAACCCCCACCCATCCCAGTGCAAGCCTTTTGTTGGGTCCAGCTGAAATGTTTCAGCCTGTGACAGCCAGGGTAAGAATTTGTGTGGTCTTTATCCTGGATTCCTGGGACAAAGCTTCTACACCCTTGGAATTCTCTGAGTGGTGGGAATGTCTTTGTTATTCACAGTGGACCCCTGAGACCACTTCTGAGTTTGTGCTAAGGAGGTGACTCATGGCGAGCTTCTAGACGTTATTAGGACAGCAGCTGGCATGCCAGTAAGACAAACCATTAGAAAGTTGGGACTTTGAACCATGTGATGTCAGCCTCAAGGGTGGGGAGCTGGAGATGGAATTCAATAAAACAGCCAATAATTCACTCACTCATGCCTGTGTCACAGAGCCCTGATAAAAACACTGGATGCTAAGGCTCAGGTAAACCTCTCAGCTGATGAATAGTATTCATGTGCTGGGAGGTGATGTTTCCTGGATCCTTGTGGACTCTAAAGGTCTCTCCATCTGGCTAACCTTGGTTTATGATAAAGTTGAAATCACCAGTATAGTGATTTCCTGAATTCTATGAATCATTTTAGCAAATTAAATGGAATAATGGGGATAGGAGGAGACCTTGCATTTATAGCTAGGTGATGAGAAGTGCAAGTGGCTGGGGGGATCCCCAAAATTGGGATAACATCTAAGGTGAAGGCACTGTGTCCTTACTGTGTAGAGTCTGTTGTCACTTGGGGTGTAGTTGGTTTAGGGATTCGTGCAGTACTGCAGGTGTGAAAGGCAGAGGACGCCAAAGCCCCCAGGTTGCCATGGTAGCCAGAGCCGCTGGTAAAGAGTACTCCAAGGGCAAAGGGACCTCTGGGGACCTCCCCCGCCTTTCCAACCCACACATTCTCCCTCCACCGTCAATCCCACAGGAGCAGGGCTCTAGGCATGAAGTGTACTGAGTTTCCCCAGGCATTAATAGGTATAAATGAGGTCACATTCATGACCTTATTTTTCAAATTCTTTCTTGCATCAGCTCTTGCAAAGTTCCTGTGTCCCATGAGAACTTCTGGCTGGCGTGTGCTCAGAGTTGCAGAATCAGCTCTTTGTGAGGCCTCCTGCTTCCCCTGGGTGACACGTGTTAGACATCTTTCACTTGACCCTTTCTATGGTTTGAATGTGAGTTCCCTCCAAAACATGTGTTGAAATTTGACTTAATTGTCCTTGTAACTGTATGATTAGCTGGGACTTTAACAGGTGTTCAGATCAGAAAGGTTCTGCCCTCACGAATGGAATTTATCATTATCGTTGTCCTGTGGGTGGGTTTCCACCCTCTGGTGCACACTTCCCACCAATCCCTCCCTTTCCTCTCTCACCCTTCTGCCTTCCACCATGTTATGATGCAGTAAGAAGCCCTCACCAGAAGACAGCCCCTTAATATTGGACTTCATAGCCTCTAGACTCTGAATAACTTTCTACTCTTTAGAAATGAACTAGGCTCTGGTATTGTGTTACAGCTGCTCAGAAGAGATTGAGACATCTTGCAGAAGTTCTTGCCACCTTCTGCTGCTATACTCCTTTTCTTGCAATGCTGATCCTTGTCCAAATGAACAACATCATCCAGGCTACTTTGCCCTGGCTCCTGGCCCACACAGAGGTGGGGTTGGAGGAGAGTGAGGACAGCTACCCATTTCTGTCCCCTCCCTGCAGTGAATGGCTGCATTCTCCTCCCAGAAGCTGCAGCCCTTAGCAAGCATCCCACTTCCTAATCCCTCCCGTGCTCCCCTCAGGTCTGGGAGAGGTGAAGCCCGTGGTGTGAGCCTGTGACGCTTTGCCAATCCTAGCAAGTTCCCTCAGCCCTGCTCACACCTTAATAAATGGCCCTTCGTTATATAAGGGACTCGGATGCTTTGCTTGGGATGTCATTTGTTTCCCATTAGAACCTTGACACTTAGATGTGGTTGGGTTTCCAGACTGCCCCGTGTCCCCTTGGGCATCCCCAATGATTCCACCATGTCCTGCTGAAGCAGAATCAACAGTGCCTCCGCTGCCTAGCACACAGGGCAATGTGAGAGCGACCACTCTTCCTGCTCTGTTGAAGGAGGCTCAGGGTTACGGAAGCTCAGTGCAGTCTGGTGCATCCCACTGTCTCCTGGGTCACTGAGTACAATGGCTCCTTCTCTTTTACCTGCATAAGACTGGGGGAGGAATCTTAAAGGAGTGATGCCATGTGGGAAGGAGCCCAGGAGCTGTGCTTTGGCAGAGGGCGGTGCCCTGGGACAAGGATCCTGGGTCTGGGAACTGACTATGCCACTAGACAAGCAGCTTCCTGCTCACTTTCAAGCTTCAGTTTCCTTGCTTGATTTCCAGGGGTCAGACTGCTTTAAAGAATGCATTCCACCACTTTAAAAATGCTTGAGAATGACTGGACTAGAAGATTCCAACTCTGACGTTTTTGAGCATAAAATCAACCTTGTCTTCCTCACCATTGTGCCAGGGAGGTTTTGGTTCCAAGAATTAATGAGAAACTGATGACTGAAGCCCCCTGTCCCGCCAGGCTCCCTGCCATGGCAAATCTACCATGACCAGGTCAATGGTTTTGCTCTGCATCCGTCCTCAGCACCTTCTCACTTACTTCTCACTTGCTTCTGCCACTATTCCTAGGAGAGGAAAAGAAGGAAATTTTAAATCAGTTGTATGAAATGGAATCCAGCCCAGGAAACGAAAACATGGAAAAGACGGCAAGGAACAATTTAGCGTGCCTTTGCAGCTTTCATGAACTGACCTTGGAGTTTTGCAAAGACTTGGCTCATGGCTCAAAACTCTCAATAGTTTGTTCCAGATGTTTGGTGCTGGAGATAATTACAGAGTAGTCATTAATAGTTTGGGTTCTGGGATCATACAGACATGGGTTCAAATCCCAGTGCCATCATTTCCTAACTGGCTGATCTTGAACAGTTTCTTAACTATGCTGAACTTCTCTTTGCAATCAGGAAAGTAGGAAATAATAATAATATCCACTTTATAGAGTTATCATGAGTTTGGAGACAATATACATACAATGTTTAGCACAGTCCCTGGGACATGAGAAGTACCCAGTAAACTAGATATTTATATAAATATCTTGGCTTCTAGCATCTTAGAAATCAGAGCTCAACAGAGTGTTCAACAAAGAATATCTCTGTGATAGCTAACTGATTGTATCAAGTTGAGTAAGAAACGGCCAACTAAATTGGATTAGCTGGCTTCTAGCACAGACCTTTCCACTTCCTGTTCTGGACTCTCATCCGACTCTGCAGTGAGCTCCAGGCCTTTGGCTAGATCCTCCAGATGTCCAACAGGCAGACAGACACTTTTGTCCCTGACTCTAAGGGCGACCATTGGAATGCTCCTTTGTAAGTTTTTACATTTATGTATCTTATGTTGAATCTGTTTCTCTGGTGAGCGCTGACTGATATGACTTCCTTCGCTTCTTTCTTCTTCCATTCAGAGCTTCTTTTATGGTAGTTATCATTCAACAGCTGGCCTACATCAGCTTATTCTGCATTCCCAGCAACCACAAGAAGTAGGCCTTACTCACTCAAAGTAGATGTTGTTGGTTGTTGTTATAATTGTGCAGCATCTGAGCTTGCTTCCTGGTTGTGAAGAATCTGCCCTTGTGTGAGGGTTCCATTCCCCAGGGGCTGAGAAGGTGAAAAGCTCCTCTAGTAGCAGGAGCACAGACATAGGAACTAAATAGCTTGTCATATCCTCACCGGGACTTTTAAATCTACACTGGCTGATGGCAAAGGCTCCCAGTGTCCTGTCGCATTAGTGGCACTGGAGTGTACCAAGTGTCCAGGTCTAAGGAGTGACCACAATGCTAGCAGAGGCTTAGTGGCCAGTTACCTATGAACCATTTTGCAAGGAGGTACTATGAATGACATTCTATGACAATAGTTTTATACGAGTTTTGACATTGGTTCCACCAGCCTGTGTATGACTTCAAATATTCCTTTTCCTTTAGTAGTTTGGGAGTTGCTTTAAGATTTGATCTCCTTCATAATTGCCCAGTGCTGCCAGCTATGATGTGGTACGTGACTGCCAGCACTCTGGGAAGCTGAGGCAGGAGGACTGCAAGCTCGAGCCTAGCCTGGGCAACTTAGTGATTTTGCAAGACCCTGTCTCAAAATAAGACACGTAAAAGGGCTGGAGCTGGAAATACAGCTTAGTGTAAAGGCCCTGGCTTTGATCCCCAGTACTGCCAAAATAAGTAAATAAATAAATAAATACATTTTTAAAAAAGAAGGAAGGAAGGAAGTAAAAAGAAAAGAAAAGAAATGAAAACAAAAGAAAACAAAAGAAAAAAGCTTCCAAGTTGCTCTAGCTGCCTCTCTCTGGATGCTTGGCACCCACCCCTCAGCACTCAGGTTGTCTCTAAGCAGAAGGCGAGAAGCCTCTCCTGATTTTCTTCCTTCATCTTCTTTATGCCCATTTTATGCCTGAACAATGCCAGCGCAGGACAGCTGACACTCTCCTCTGGGAACGGAAAACCCCAGCGCATGTCCTTCTGCCACACACACACGCTCTTGAGTTGAAGACTGATTCATAAATCTTGCTGAAGAAAAAGGCCTTTGGCAAGTTGGCAAAACCTGGCTTTCTTTTGTTTGTTGTTCATCCCGTTCCGGAACTCCTCCCTTACTCCTGACCTGCATTCAGCCTCGTAGTGGTCACCAAAGCATGTACCAAAAAAGAAAAAGGACATTAGATTTGGCATCAGCACAATGAAGAGACGTGGGCTGGAACCCCAGTTTGGTCACTCACTTGGCAAAAACCCAGATACTTCTGTCTCCTTATTTGTAAACTGGGCTTAGCAGAGCTCATATTCCATGTGTTGTTGGGAAGTGTAAGTAAAAATGCATCTAAAAGCATCCATCTGTTGGGCACAGTAGTGTACACCTATAATCTTAGCTACTTACAGTAGAAGGCTGAGGCAGGAGAATCACAAGCTCAAGCCTAGTCTGGGGAATTTAGCAAGACCCTGTCTCAAAATAAAATAAAAAGTGCTGAGGATGTATCTCAGTGCAAGGTCCTGGATTTAACCCACCATAAAACAAACAGAAAAGCAAACAACCAAACCAAAGCAAAACAAAAAAACAGAGAGAGAGAGAGAGAGAGAGAGAGAGAGAGAGAGAGAGAGAGAGAAAGAAAGAAAAAGAAAAAATATCCAAATCCTTTGTTCATGGGAGACCTCCCATAAATATGTGCTGCTGTTAACTGAAAGCCCCCAAGTTGATATAACCCAGTGGAAGATGTCCCCTCCCTCCAGCTACCCTAAAGGTATATGGAGTAGGGGACATTTGAAAGTTGGGCTACGTGATAACATGGGAAAACTATTTGCAATTGTGTTATATGTTGTTTTATATCAATCAAATATCAGTTTTTAGTACTTTAGATTGAACCCTGATCCTTGACACTGAGCTACATCCCCAGCCCTATTTTATTTTTTATTTTGAGACAGAGTCTTGCCAAGTTGCTAAATTGTCCAAACTGGACTTGAACTTGTGATTCTCCTGCCTCAGCCTCCCAGTGTGCTGGAATTACAGGTGTGTGCCAACACACCAAGTTCAAATATCTTTTTATATTTTTTGCTCATAAAAGAGGGTGTATGGAGCCCCTGAGCAAGCAGGTAGTCAGCATATGACTAGAGTGGGCAGAACGGAGAAGTCTGCCCAAGGAGAAGGAGCTAACTAGAAGAGCTGAAGGCAAGCTTTCTCTATCTCTCAGCGCTTTGATTGGTCCTTGAACCCAGTAGCTCTGAGTCCCGTGGGGACCAAACAGAAAAAGGGTGGGGTGGAAGCTCTGGTGCTGGTGTCAGGGGACCTGATGTTGTCTCGTCTCTGACATTTATGACGTGTGTGGACTTGTGGGTCGCATCAGCAGTCTGAGCCTTCGTGGCATGTAGAGGAATGTGGGGGAAATAATAACGCTTGCCTTGTAGTATAAACAATGAATGAGAGGTTGCTTTTTAAATAAAAGCTTTATTGAGATATAATTTACATTGTGTGAAACCTACTTTTTAAAAGTATACAGTTACTGGGGCCGGGGATGTAGCTCAGTGGCACAAGTGTCTGCCTGGCAAGCACAAGGTCCTGAGTTTGATTTCCTGTACCAAAAAAAAAAAAAAAAGTCTCCAGTTCTGTTGTTCTTGGTACATTCACTGAGTTGTGCAACCTTCACCATGATCTCATGTTAGAACATTTATCACCCCTGAAAGAAACTGAACCTATCATCAGTCACTCTCTGCCCTTCCTCCCAAAAGATTACATTTAAGCCCATCCTGTATCTGTTTTGATTAGTGTTGGATTAGAGTTGGTCATTGCTGCATAACAGTCAATAGTCTGCCTATCAAGAATATCACAGTTCCCTTCCAGGGTTAGTGAAAACTGGCTTGCATAATGTGTCAGGGGTGAGCTTGGCAGGAGAACCTTAGAACACAATTTTCTTTTCTCTCATAGAATTGTCCAGGTAGCTCACAGTACCATCTTCCCTAGGTACATATTTCTTCCTCAGGATCCAAACTGCTAGCCTCTGCTTCAGCTGTTATATCTTTGTTTCAGATAGCACAGAAGAGGAGGGGATTAAGGCTGCATGCCACTGACTTTTAGGGAAGAATTTTGGAGACTGCCACAACATTTTTACTAACATCCCATTGACCAGAACTCATTTATATGGCCACCTCTGCCTATAAAGAAGGCTGGAGAAGTTCTCCTTATTTGAAACAGCCAGTTAAAAATTAGAGTTTGCATTATTATGAAAGAAAAGGACAGATAGGCCTGGTGGTGCACACTTGTAATCTTAGCACATGGGAGGCTGAGGCAGGAGGATCACTGAGTTCAAGGCCAGTCTGGGCTACATAATGAGACCCTGTCTCAAAAAGAAAAAAGAAAGAAAACAAAAAGAAAATGAAAATGAAAAAGAAAAAGAAAAGGAGCCAAGATATTAGTAGTTACATAGGTCCTCAAGTGCTATTATGGTACCTCATAACAAATCACTCAAAACTCAATGACGTACCACAGTGAGCTTTTATTTTTCTTGTTGTTACTTGTGCAATAGGTTACAGGGCTGATGGGCTTGGGTTCAGCCTTCAAGATGGCTTGCACATATCTGTTGCTGTATTTTCCTTGCACCAGCATTATTCAGGCCTCTGTGCTTCATGGCATATGGCAGGACATGGAGCATAGGCAGATAATATCTTTGAAGTCCTCCTGAATGATTTCTTCCTACACTCTATTGACCAATGCAAGTAATAAGGCCAAGCTAACATCAAAGGCAGGAGGTATCCTCCACTCTTGCTAATACCTAACTGTATCAGTCACCTTTCCATTGCAGGGACAAAAACTTGACATATGCAATTAAAGGAGGAAAGATTTATGTTGACTCACAGTTTCAGAGGTTCCAGTCCATGGTAAACTTCCTCTATTGCTTTAGACCTATGGGGAAGCCAAAACATCATGATGAAAGGATGTGGCAGGGCAGAGCTGTTCACTGTGTGGCAGCCAGGAAGGTGGCAGGGGCAGAGGAAGGGGCCAAGGACAAGATATACCTTTCAAAGACACCCCCCAGGGACTTCTGGGAAGATGGCGGAGTAGCAAGATGCAGGGAAAACAGCCTCTCTGAGAGACACTATCTAGACATGGGAACACACCATCTTGAGGAAGACAAAAAGGAGGGAGATGGGTTCCTTGGACCCAGGAAGAGCCTGAAGTCTGAATTGAACCCCACAGAAAGAACAAAAAGAAAAAATTCAATTAAGAAGAAGGTGGTAGCTGGTGGAGCCTTCGCCCAGAGTTGGACTTACTGTGTGAGGGGAGCTGTTGGAGCCCAGCAGTGTACAGTCATGGTATTGGCAGCGGCTGGTGACCCCGGGGCCTCTGTGGAATCATTCTCCAGTGGAGGAGAGCGGCAGGCGCAGAGGACTGTGCTGGCTGGTGGTGAGTGCAGAGGGCTTGGTCCTCCCACAGGAGAGTGATTTGCCAAAAGCCATTCCTGAGTCAGGCCAGATATGCCTGGGGCTAAAACTGTTACCGGCTTCCCCCAGTGGTTCCTAGCTGGGCACAGACCCACGGAGACTGCTTGGATGGATGTGAGCCTGAGGAGGCTGCTCTCAGGGTAGGCCTGCTAAGGTTATCTACTACTCTATCCATGAACAGTGGCTGGCTTGTGGAGATACAGTGCCATGATTTGGGTTGCTGTCTCCACAGGCTGTTTACCAGGGAATCCAGAGAGAACCCTGGAAATGGACTTTTTTTTTTTTTTTTTTTTTTTTTTTTTTTTTTTTTTTTTTTTTTTTTTTTTTTTTTTTTTTTTTTTTTTTTTTTTTTTTTTTACTGTGAGTGTGGTTTCTGCCCTCCTTTTGGGTCTGGTCTTGTTCTGTTCTCTTTTCTGTCTCTTTTGGGTTTCTTTTCCCTCAGTCTTCTGCAGTGGTTTCCCTGAGTTGGTGGACCCATCTTTGTTCTCCAACCTACTTGCAGTCTCTTTTCCCTTTTCCCACTTTTCTACTTTTTCTTAAATTCATTTTGGGTCCTCACCCTTAGGGACAGAATTAACATTTTGTGAACTGAAATACTGTGTATGATTGTTTTGCATCCTGTTGTATGGATATAAATTCAGTTTATATGGCTGGGGGTTATAAATCAGGGGTTGGATCAGTTTACTGTTTTGTTGGCTGTGTTTGGTGCTGTGGGTGCCACTGCAGCCAGAACTGACTGGATTGAACTGGATAGCTATTGGCCTTGCTGGTCCAGGACTGAGATTGACTGGGGGTCGCAGAGAGGGCTGGGCTGTGGTGCCAAGGAACTAGGGACTGGGCTAGGCGAGCAGTGGTTTCTCATCTCTGACAAACTGAGGAGGTGGGATTTTCCAATAGACTCAGGGCCCAGGAACCAGTTACACCTGGAAGATATCTGTGGGAAGTGCTCATCACCTGGAAGTCCTTAATACCGCCATTAAAGTAACCCACTGCAGGCAACTAACAGCTATCACTTTAGGAATTAAACTAAAGAAGAAAAGTAATGAGAAGACACTTAAACAGGTCACAACCCCAGACACCCAGTTCACCAAAAGCAAACCCAGGGGGTAATGAGGCTGGAAAATCCGAAAGCCTCCTACAAGGTTTCTTAGAAGTGGTAACAAAGCAATTGAATGAGGCTTTGGAAAAAATGAAATCAGAAATAATCTCTCAAATAACCACAGAGATTACCAAAATATACACCATGCTTAGTGATACTAGGGCAGATACAGACAAAAAAATAAATAAATAAACAAGCTTAAGCAAATTATGGAAGGACAACATAGGAAGCAAATGGATTCCATAAAGCAGATTCAAGTAGATATCCAGGAGAATAGAAACTCTACTGAAAGTATTCAAAGCAGATTAAGCCAATGTGAGGACGGGATCTCAGATATTGAAGACAGGCTCACAGTTAGTGACCAGGAAAAGAAAGATTCTTCAAAACTAGCAAGGGATCATGAGATATTAATCCAGCAGTTGCTTGATGAGACAAAGAAAAATAACTTAAGATTAATTGGAGTCAGTGAACAAGCAGGAGATACTACAAATGACATTAAAAAATCCTTACATTGTGTCAGAAAATTTTCCTGGTACAGAGAAAGTATTTTTATTTATTTATTTTTGCGGCACCGGGGATTGAACTCACAACCTTGCACCTGCCAGACAGGCGCTTGAGCCACTGAACCAAACTCCTGGTCCTGGTTTTTTGAGGCAGGTTCACACTATGTAGCTCAGGCCAGCCTTGCGCTCGTGTTGTAGCCCAAGCCTGCCTCAAACTCACAACGCTCCACCTACCTCAGCCTCCCGATATTTGTTTATTTTTATTTACTTATTTATTTGTTTTTTATTTTAAAGATAGTAAAATCCAATAAAACATAACAGAATGAAGTCAGTCAAAACAAAGCAGAACTGGTACAGAACTTCAAAGAAAGATACTATAAAAACAATAGCTACTATAGTCTATTTTGTTATTTTCAGAATAGTTGACCATTCCAGCAGGTATAGTAAAATCAAACCAAAACACACACAAAAAAACCAAACAAACAAACAAAAACCCACAATAAAACCAATAAAAACAGAGTATAAAATAAGGCCAAAAAAAAAAAACCTAATCAGAATAAAGTAAAACAATGAGAACAATATTGGGCCTCAAAGACAAGACAGAAGAGAGTTCCCCATTTTTGCTACATTGCTGTCATCTTCCAAAGAGATACTCAGACTCCTGGCCCCAGGCCTGCAAAATGAGCAAAACAATACTAGTATTTAGTTGTTTTATGTACTTTAGTTGCTATCAATTTAGCCAGACCTCCGAACGAGCAGGTTGCTTTATGGGGGCGGTGTGTGGGGGGTGCAGAGCTTTGTCCTTGACTCTTAGTCTGTGCGCCGGTAGGTGTATGGTGGGGTGGGGTGCGATGGGGCACATGTTTCTCTTCCTGGGGTCCACGCTCGTCGCACAGGCCCCCGGAAGGCAGACTTAGTTGTCTTCTGGTTGGAGGCGCTCAGGCCCGGCAGGGCGGGCTCCTGAGGGGCCCATTTCTTTCTCTTCCTGGGGTCCATGCTGGTCATGCAGGCCCCTGGAAGGCAGACCTAGTTGTCTTCTGGTTGGAGGTTCTCAGGCCTGGTGTGGTGGGCTCCCGAGAGGCCCATTTCTTTGTCTTCCTGGGGTCCATGCTGGTCACGCAGGCCCCCAGAAGGCAGTTTTAGTTGCCTTCTCAGAAAAAGAATTTGACATACAAATAAGTGAGGCATATAGAACTCCAGTTAGCAATGATCAAAAAAAAAAAAAATCTACTTCCAAGCATATCATAGTTAAGATTCCAGAAATTCAACACAAGAATAAAATTTTAAAAGCTATTAGGGAAAAGAAACAAATCACCTATAAAGGAAAGCCCATCAGAATTACAGTGGACTTCTCAGCACAAACTCTCAAGTCAAGGAGAGCTTGGAGTGAAGTACTCCAAGTTCTAAAAGAAAACAACTTTCAACCCAGATTGATGTATCCCACAAAACTATGTTTCAAAATAGAGGGAGAAACAAAACACTTTCATGATAAGGAACAGTTGAGGAAATTTATGACCACTAAACCAGCACTCCAAAATATTTTGAAGGACATTTTAGAAAGGGACGACAAGTACTACAGCTCCACGAACCTCAACAGAAGGAATCCACCAGGAAAAAAGAAAACAACATGATAAAGATAAGTCAATATGTATCAGTTTTAACCATCAATGTTAATGGTCTTAATTCATTAGTTAAAAGACATAGACTGGCAGAATGGATCAAGAAGCAAGATCTAACAATGTACTGTATACAAGAAACACATTTAATTCAAAAATATACTCATAGACTGAAAGTTAAAGGATGGAAAACAATACTCCATGCAACAGGAGTCCAGAAAAAAGCAGAGGTAGCTATTCTACTTGCAGATAAAGTTAATTTTAAGTCAAGACTGATTAAGAGAGACAAAGGTCATTATATATTGGTAAGGGAAAAATCTAAGAGGAAGAGATAATAATGCAACAAATACTAGTCCAGCCTGTTATATAAAACAATTATTAATGGACATGAAAAATCAAGTAAGTCTTAATACAACCTTATTGGGAGACCTCAATCATTGCTGTCACAAAAAGACAGGTGTGGAGTTCTTGGGGATCCTCTGGGTAGGGTATCGTGTCATCTGAAACAAAATCTATGTATATAAAAAATTAGTTGTGACAGTCAGAGAAAAAGAATTTTGAGTAAAATGTAATTTTTTTCAGGGTCACCCTCAGATTCTATTTTTAATGTGAAATGGTCATTTGAAAACAATTGTGTTAACAATTAGTTAGATAATGTTTCATGTCTGTATTTTTTGTCTCAAATAATTTTTGGGAATATCCAATATGCTGATGATTGTTGCTGTTTTGTTGGTTGGGGTGAAATTATTATGTTTTGATTTCTTGTTTTCCTTTTGTTTAAAATAAAAAAAGCAAAAACAAAAACCAAAGACACCCCCCAACCCATGGTGTACTTCCTCCAACTAGGCCCTGCCTCCTAGTGGCTTATTCAGCTATGAGCTCATCAATGGACTAATCCATTGATGAAGTTAGAGCCCTCATGATCCAGTCACCTCTTTAGGCCCCTCCCCTGAACATTGCTGCACTGGGGAAGTGGCCTTCAATATATAAGCCTGTGGCAGAAACTTCATAGTTTGGTCACCACAATAACCCTGCAAAGTCACATGGCAAAGAGTGTGAGGATAAAATTCTAATACAGGAAGCATCTAAAGAATGGTGACTAATGGTACATTTTACTACAGAGGACAACCAGCAGTGCAGAAAACCCGTATGTGTCATTTGGTCCCACAAGACCACCCAGGAGCCCACTGCTGCTGCCATTCCTACATCCACTTCTGGGTTGGCCTCCCAGGTCTCTTTATCTCACTTCCCAGGTGATGGTCTAAGATAGTTTGGCTTTTCTAAGAACTTTCTAGGCCACAATTCCTAATTATAGCCCCACCAGCCACCCTGCAGGCCAAGAGAAACAGGACCTCCCAGGATTCTTCTATGTGGAACCAGCAGTCATTTTCTTTTCCAGGAGTTCCCAAAGGTCCTGTCAGGGTCAGGCTCCTTCCCCTGACCCCACTGCCCCTAATACAAAGTCTTTATCAAGTCACTTTTCATTACATGTATGGCCTGACAATCATTATGATAGAATCAGGGCAATTATGCTCAGAAATAGGCTCTCAACCCAGAGAAAATCCTATTTATTCTTGCTGGGGTAAAATTGAGTTTATAGCAGTGAAAACTCAGAATGCAGATTAGTTTTTCAAAGGTGACCTTTCCATAGTTTACATTCTCAGTAAGTCACCCAGCTAAATTGGAATCAGTTGAGCATCAGGCAAATTTCCAAAAAGATCTGGTCAATCTTTTGGCATAAACAACTTTCAGAGTTGCCATTTTGCTTCATTCACTTCTCTTAGGAACATAAAGAAGATTTTTGTTGGATATAACCCAACTTTAGCACCAAGTAGAAAACCTACACAGGAGTTGGTGACTTAAAGCAAATGATGCAATTGTTTTCGGTCAGAGCTATGGTTAACCTCTGCACACCCAGCTTTTTTTGCACAGCTTAGAAACTTGAGCTGATTTCTAACACATCATTTCAAGAAGGTGACACAAAAAATAAGACTCAGTTTCTTATAAAATTTTGTATTGTCTTCTCGGTGATCTCGGTCTCTAGTCACTTTCAGAAAGTTGTTGGTGAAATAAACAATACACACAGCTAGAACACACCAATTTATCGAAACATCGAAATACTCCTGGACTGGCTGGTAAACCTTGCTGTCCTGAGCCTCTCAAAGAACACATTTCCTGCTGCTTCAGCCCCCGTCCTGGGCCTCCCCAGAATTCAGGAATTAGATTTAATGTACGGATTGCAAGGGGGAGATAGGGCAGGTGGGCAGAATGTGAAGGAGCGTGTGGAGCAGTGAGTGATTCACTGGGCCTCCTCCTTTGGGTACCAGTGGAGCAACATTGCACGGTCCTCCAGCTGACAGTCACAGAGAAGACAAGAAGAAAATGGTACAGAGCGATGAATTCCACAACAGGGCAAGTGCACACGCACTGCCAGGGCACACACAGAGCTGGGCAAGAGCTCAGAACACTTCCCAGGGAGAGGAGGAGGAGGAGAGAGAACAGGAGGAGTTGTTCGATACAAGGTAGGGAGGAAAACGTCCTAGAGGAGGAAAGAGCAAGTGTGAAGACCAGAGGCAAGAGACAAAGTAATTCCAAGATCAGAAAGGAACTGATCAGGGCCAGATGTTTAGAGCTCCATAGGGACGGGGTGGGGAGACCCTGCATATGCCAGGCGCAGGGCAAGAAGCAGAAAGGCTGGCTTTCCAGGCCTTGGAGCAGGTAAGTCAAGAACAAAGGCTCTGGGAGAAGTGCCCAGGTGACCTCAGCTCTGTCCCTTCGTAGCCATGAATAGCAATGTGTCGTACATCGATTATCTGTAGGTGATAGCTGTGCTCTTTCCCATGGGTTTGGGTAGTGCCTTAGTTGCAGCACTCCACACTCTCCTCGCTAAGCAAGAGAAAATCCTCAGTCCAACTCTGCCTTCCAGCTGCCTATCTCACCTCTGGCACTGCCCCGATCCTTGGACAACACTGGGAGTCTTCGAGTCAGATGGACTTGTGTAAAGACTTTCATCTCCTTTTCCTAAAGTCAGTCAAGTGAGTTTGACGCTATTTAGCAAACTTTTAAGTCTTAGGCAATTCCTCCTTCCCTAAAAGGGGCAGATGTTGCAGGCTGAGGCAGGTGGAGCCATGCTGGAGGCCCGGGGATGACCCTGTGCATGTTTCTAACCAGCACCCTGAGTCATGGTGCCAGAAGGTGAATGTTGAGCTTGTATCTCAGACTCTAGTTTTTTCTAAAGTCAGTAGAAAGGTTATTCTAGTCCTATCGATCATGGTTAGACATGTTCATGTGACAAAAATCAAACAGAAATGTTACATAACCTCCCGCCTAGAAAATCAATCTAAAATGTTTCTGTTTTAAATTACACCATTGACTTGAAAATTGCAACGCCCCCGTGTTCACTCTGACCCCCAAGTGGTAAAGTTCTGGAGAAACTGATGAAGTGAGTGTTGGTGTCTTAGTGGACAGAGTTAGCACTAGGACTGATGCAAAAACTTCATTGATTTTTCAGGAACATTTTCAAAATGTATCTCTAAAGCCAAATGAGTTGAGTCAAAACAGTCACACCTCTGGACTCCAGCAGGAAATTTTTAAAGCACATGATGATTGTTCGGGTCTTTTCACATTGGCTTTATTGACCATCTAGGCCGGGGGGCCCCTTGTCGGGGGGTTCTAGCATACTGGTGGATGGTCAGCAGTATCCTTGGCCTCTACCCACCAAATGCTACTAGCAGTTTCTTCTCAATAGAAATAAAAATTTCTCCAGACATTGCCAAATGTCCCCTGGAGGGAAAAGAGGTGGAAAGAACTCCCTGGCTGAGAGCCACTGGCCACTGTCAAATGTGTTTGTACTTGAAGTAATGAGGGGAATAAGTTATATGGTTAACCACAAGTGTCTTTATAAATGGAATCTCTTATGCAATAGGACATTTTGTTCATCTGTGACCTAATGTATAAAAAAAAATCTCAAAAAAGAAAGGAATAAAACAAAATTGGAGGACTCAAACTTCCCAATTTCAAATCTTATTACAGACCAGGTGTGGTGGCGCACACCTATAATCCCGGTACTCGGGAGTTGGAGACAGGAGGATCACTTTGAATTCAAGGTCAGCCTGAGCTACTTAGTGAGTTCAAAGTCACCCTGAACTTCACAGTAAGACCCTGTGTCAAAAAAAGAAAAAAAAATCTAGCCAGGCATGGTGGCACATGTCTTTAATCCCAGCACTCGAGAAATTGAGGTAGGAGGAGCGTTGTGAGTTCGAGGCAGGCTTGGGCCACAACGTGAGCGCAAGGCGGGTCTGAGCTACATAGTATGACCCTGCCTCAAAAAACTAGGGCCAGGAGTTTGGCTCAGTGGCTTAAGCACCTGTCTGGCAGGTGCAAGGTTGTGAGTTCGATCACCCGGTGTCGCGAAAAAAAAAAAAAATCTTACTACAAAGCTGCAATAATTAAGACACTGGGGTTACCAGAATAAAGCAGACATATAGATCAATGGAACAGAACGGAGAGTCCAGAAACACATCCTCACATTTGCAATCAATTGTTTTTCATCAAGGGTGTCAAAACTGTTCAATAGAGAAGAAAATGTCTTTTCAGCAAATGGTGCTGAGGCAAACAGACAGCTATATCCAAAAGAACAAAGTTGGACATCTGGTTCACACCATAAACAAAACTTAGCTCCAAATGTATCAAAGAACTAACTATCGGGGATAAAATTACAAAGCTTTTAGAAGAAAACATAGGCATAAGTCTTCATGACCTTCGATTAGATATGCCATTAAAAGTACAAGTGATAAAAGAAAATACATATAATTTAGACTTTCTCAAAATTAAAAACATTCATGATTCAAAGGACATGATCGAAAAAGTGAAAAGACAATTTGCAAAATGGGAGAAAATTTTGGCAAATCATATACTTGATAAAGGGCTTATATCTAGAATATATCAAGAGTTCCTACTCAAACCTATCTTTTTAAAAAGAGTTAGGAATCCAAATAGTTCCCCAAAGACAATATACAAATGGCCAATAAGTACATGAAAATATATTTAACATCACTAGCCACCAGTGATATGGAAATCAGCACGTATCTGTTCACCTGACTAATGGCAAAAATGACAACTGCAGTGGGAAGAGGAAAAATGTCTTTTTCATGGCATTTAAATAGCCAAACGGGCAAAATCAGTGTTGACCCCTACTTCACATCATTCACAGGAACCAATTCCTGATGGACTATGAGTATAAATGTGAAAACTTTTTAACAATATCTTTTAGAAGAAAACGAGATAGGCAAAAGTTTCTTACCATAACACTTACAAAAAGCTAACTATAAAGGGAACAAGCGTAGACTGGGAAACATGACAACACAGAGGAGACACTCAGGTTTCCCCTTAAGGGAGGCCCCATTGCTGAACTGCAAGGAATATGATGAATTTACAGCATTTACTGTTAGCTTTTGGAGGGAGTCCTAGGCCAATCAATGATTAGAAAGGCAGTGAGAGCCCAGCATGGTCTTTGCATAGTGTGTGAAGTTGGTGAGTAAATGAAGCACTGGTACCGAATGTGGGACCACAGCCATAGGAAGTCTTTGTTCAAGAGCTCTTTGTGAGAATTTCAGAGACCTCCGTGTCTGACTGTACCCTGATCACCACCATATCCAACTTGCTTTCCTTTTATTTGATAGATATTGTCCTATATCAAGACTTTCACACTTCTAACTCCACCTCAGTCTCTGGTTCGCAGAAAAATGCAACCAGTTCAATTTATATTTAGAATATATGAAAAGGATCCCTAAAAATCAGTAAGTTAAATGGCAGACAACCCAAGAACTGGCAATATAGATATGAATAAATACTTCTTTAAAGAACATATCCAAAGGGAAATAAAAAAAAATGAAAACTGGCTTATAGTAGTTTCTTGGGGCTGACATAACAAATTGTCACAATCAAGATGGCCTAAAACAATAGATAACTTCTTTCAAAATTTAGGAGGCAAGAAATCTGAAGTCAGGTGTTGTCAAGTCCATGCTCCCTTTGGAAGCTCTACAGGAAAGTCTATCCCTTGCCTTTTCTAGATCATAGTGGTTGCTGGCATTTGGCTTGTGGTTGCATCAATTAACTCTTCTTGCCCTACCATTTCCTGTGTGTATGCTTAATTTCCCTCTGCCTCTCTCTTACAAGGACACTTTATGACAGCAATTAGGGCCACCAGGTAATCTGGGACCATCTCATTTTAAAATCCTCTATTGGGTCATATTCCACAGAAACTTTACAAAGTAATAAAACATTTATGGCTTCCAGGAGTTTGCACCTGATATCTTTAGGAAGCACAATTCGGTTCACTGCATTTTATATCGTTTGTCATCAGGAAAATGCAAGGGAAATAATAGTTAGTATCTCAGTGTTCCTTTACTTCACACTCACTGAACTAGGTAAAATTAAAAAGACAATATGGAGATTTGCTGGGAAAATGAACCAAGCAGAGTTTTCATGCACTGCTCATGGCATCAAGCTGATACATTGCAATTACCTTGTAAATTTGGTTGGCAGTACTATAGGTGAACGTGTGCATATCCTGTGACCTAGAAATTCAACTCCTAGGAGTTTTAAAACATGGCTCCAGGATCAGAGGGATGATGGCGGCATAAATTCTGGCAGTATATCACAGCATCTCTGAGACAGTCACAACACAGAGGAAACAGCAATTTAGCAAAGAGAAAAGCTTTGGGAATTGAGAAAGAGCCAACCAGAAAATCAGTCGCAGAGAAATTAGAGAAACTGCCGACAGTGCAAGAGACAGAAGAAAGCAGCCTGAAATACCTGCTCCCATGGCGGGGAACCTGTTTCTGCAAACATAAGGGACCAGCTCTGATCCTATTAAGCTGAGTAAACTTAAGAGGTAAATACCAAAATGCAGAGCGAGGTCATCCCTAGAAAGCAGACACTAACCAAAGAGATTGCTACACTAGCAACTAAGTCTTTCCACTCTAATCACCCCTCAACAGCAAGCAAACAAGCAAAAGAAAAAGAAAGAAAAGAAACATTAGAAAACAAGGCAACATAATCCCTCTAAAAACTCCCCACTCCCCCAAAGCTGATCCCTGGGACATTGATGAGGAAGAAATAAAAAATAAAATGTTTGAATTATAAGCATTGATAAAAGAAGAAACAGAAAAATAGATCAATAAGGTGCTTGGTGAGCTCAAATAAACAGACAGTAGACTTAATAAAATGATCAGTGAACATAAAGCAGACATTAAGCAAGAGCTGGCTGAATTGAACAAAATGATACAAAACATAAATGAAGTTTAGCAAAGTATCAGAGTCCACAAAGGGGTACCAACAGAAATTTGGGAGGACAAAAATTCTGTTGAAATTATGGCAGCAAAAACAACCCAGGTGAGGGAGTATCAGAAGTAGAGGATGGGGCTGATGCAGGTGACTATATACCTTAAAAATGTACCTTAAAAACAATGAGATAATGGAAAATAGATCCAACAACTGTTAGATGATGCAAAGAAGATTAAACTAGGATTAACTATAATTAGTGAAAAATCTGAAGATGGTACAAATGGCATTAAAAAACCTGTTTACAGAAATTATTCCAAGCATGGGAAAACAACTTAACACATAGGTAAACAAGGTGTATAGGACCCCACAGAGCCACAATCAGAGAAGAAACTCTCCATAACACATCATAGTCAAAATCTCACAAATCCAACACAAAGAATCTTAAAAGTTGTTAGTGAAAAACAATACATCACTTATAAAGGTAAACACATTATAATTACAATAGACTTCTCAACACAAACATTTAAAGCCAGGAGAACTTAGAGTGAAGTATTTCAAGCCCTAAAAGAAAACAGTTTCCAACCCAGACTAATATATCCTGCAAAAGGCTGGGCATGGTGGCACACATCTGTAATCCCAGTACTAGGGAGGCTGAGGCAGGAGAATCACTGTGAGTTTGAGACCAGCCTGGGCTACAAAATGAGTTCAAGGCCAGCCTGAACTGCATAGTGAAACCCTGTCTCATAAGTAAATAAATTTTTAAAATCTTGCAAAGCTATCATTCAAAATGATGAAGAAACAAGATATTTTCATGACAAAGAATACCTTAAGAAATCCATGACCACAAAATCAGTACTTCAAAAAAATTCTCAAGGTTTTCCTAGACAGAGACAATGAAGCCAACAATACCAAAAAGTCTAGTGGAATGAATACATCAGGCAGAGTTAGTAGTTAAACAGAGGGGGGAAAAAGAAAGCAGCAATAGTAAAATAATTCAATGACAGGAATAAGTCAATACTTTTCAGTAATAACTCTCAATGTGGATAGTCTCAATTCCCCAGGCAAAGGACACAGATTGGCAGATTGGATCAAAAAACAAAACCCAATGATACACTGTATACATGAAGCACATTTAATCCAAAAGTAAATTCATATAGTAAAAAGCAAAGGATTTAAAGCAATATTCTTTGCTGACAGGAAGCAGGAGTAACTATCCTATTTTCAGTAAAAGTAAACTTCAATCCAAAACTGATTAGAAGAGGCAAAGAAGGTGATGAAATATTAGTTAAAGCAACAGTTCAATAGGAAGAGATAACAATTGTAAATATGTGTGTGCCAAATACCAGTGCACTCAGCCGGGCATGGTGGCGCATGCCTTTAATCCCAGCACTCAGGAGGCTGAGGTAGGCGGAGCATTGTGAGTTCGAGGCCCGCTTGGGCTACAAAGTGAGTGCCAAGACTGGCCTGAGCTACATAGTGCGACCCTGCCTCAAAAAACCAGGGCCGGGAGTTTGGCTCAGCGGCTTAAGCGCCTGCCCTGGCAGGTGTGAGGCTGTGAGTTCGATCCCCGGTGCCGCAAAAAAAAAAAAACCAAAAAAAAAAAAACCAGTGCACTCAAATTCATAAAACAAACATGACTGGAAATAAAAGATCGGAAAAACAACAGCACAATTATAGTGGGGGATCTCAATATCCCACTATCACAAATAAACAGAGAAATTAGACAAAAAGTCAACAAAGAAATAATCAGAGTTGAACCAAACCATCAAAAAATAAATTTAATAGATATTGACAGTGTTCCACCCAACAACAATAGCATACATGTTCTTCTCACCAGCACACAGTACTTTCTGCAAAATAGAATACACTAGTCCATCAAGCATGCCTAAATATAGCAGAGTAAAAATGATCCCTAGCATATTAACAGCTCATAGTGCAATGAAACTAGAAACCAAAGTCAAAGAAAACCACAGAAATTATTCGACCACATGGAGATTAAGCAATACACTATTGAATAATCAGTGGGTTACAGGAGAAATTAAGGGAGAAATAAAACAGTTCCTAGGATCAAACAATACCGCCACCACAAACTGGAGTCTATAAGAAACAATGAAAGCAGTCCTAGGAGGGAAGTTTATTGTTATGAATGCCTACATCAGAAAAATAGAGTGAGCCTAAACAAATAACTTAATGAAACACTTCAAGGTCCTACCAAAGCAAGAACAGTCTAAATCTAAAGCTAGCACAGGGAAGAAAATTATAAAAATGAGAGTGGAAATTACGACTAAAAAACAAAACGAAAAAATCAATAAATTGAAAAGCTGGTTCTTTCAAAGAATAAACAAAATAGACAAACCTTTAGCCAAACTTGTCAAAAGAAGGAAAGAAAAGGCTCATATCAGTGCAATTAGAAATGAAAAACAGTAAAATCACAATGGAAACTGCCAAAACCTGGAAGATTATTACTAACTACTTGGAAAACCTGTGCTGCAACATATTGGAGAATCCATAAGACATAGACAGATTCCTAGTTATATAGGAATTGCCAAAACTGAGCCAAGAACAAGATATAAAAACCCTGAATAGTTCAAAAACAGGCAGTGAAACAGAGGCAGTAACTGAGAGAAGTCCAGGACCCGATGGATTTGCGTCTGAATTCTAAAGAACTTCAAGGAAGATGTAATTCCAATTTTCCTCAAACTCTTTCATAAAATTGAGATAGAAAGAGTACTCCTAAACTCATTCCTAGAAGCTAGCATGACTTCATTCCAAAATCAGACAAAGACTACTAATAATGAAATCTACAGGCAAGTTTCTTTAATGAACACAGATGCAAAAATCTTCAACAAGATACTGGCAAACAGATTACAAAATATTCACTAAAAAGATCCTGCATCAAGACTAAGAAGCCTTCATCCCAGGGATGCAAGAATGGTTCAACATATACAAAATAAATGTAGTATATAGCATAAACAGATGCAATGACAAAAATTAAATCATCTTTTTGATAAACACATAAAATAATCTTTTGACAAAATCCAACATCCATTCATGATAAAAACCCTGAACTGCTGGGCATGGTGGTACACACCTGTAATCCCAGCACCTGGGAGGCTAAAGCAGGAGGATCACCATAAGTTCAAGGCCAGCCTGGACTACACAGCAAGACCTTGTCTCCAAAAACAAACACACACAAATAACCCTGAAGAAAATAGGTATGGAAGGGCCCTAGCTCAACCCAATAAAAGTAATTTATAACAAACCTACTGCCAGCATCATAAGGAGAGACACTCAAAGCTTTTCCTCTTATAATAGGAACAAGACATGAAATTCCATTATCATGGCTCCTATCCAATGTAATACTTGAAACTTTATATGTATAGCAAAGGAAGAAGTCAAACTATCCTTATTCATAGATGGCATGGTTATGTACAGAAAGGACCCAGGAAATAACACCACAAGATTCCTAGAACTAATAAACACATTCAGCAAGGTAGCAGTACACAAAATCACACACAAAAGTCAATAGCATTCTCCTATGCTATTAATAAGCCCACTGAAAAAGAAATTTTAAAAACAATACCACTGCCAGGCATGGTGATGCACACCTGAAATCACAGCACTTGGGAAACTGATGTAGGAGGATCATCATGAGTTTGAGGCCAGCCTGAACTACACAGAGAGACCCTGTCTAAAAAAATTCAACAAATGAAATTTTTTTAAACAAATGGGATTATATCAAATTAAAAATCTTCTGCACAGCCAAGGAAAAAACCAACAGAGTGAAGAGACAACCTACAGAATGGGGAAAAGATTGCTAGCTATTCTTCACAAAGAGAGCTATTATCTACAATATATAAAGAACTAAAAAAAAAAAAAAAGGATAGACTCCCCAAAATAAAAGACCCAATCAAAAAATACCCAACTGAGATGAATAGACATTTCTCAGAAGAAGTAAAAAAGCCAATAAATACATGAAAAAATGTTCTACATGTCTGGTCATTACGGAAACACAAATGAAAACAACACTGAGATTCCATGACTAGCATCAAGAAATCAAATAATAACAAATGCTGGGAAAGGTGCAGTGAAAAAAGAAACTCTTCACATTATTGGTGGAAATATAAAGTAGTACAACTACTACTGATGCTTATATGGAGATTCCTCAAAAAAACTAAAACTAGAAATTCCATTTGGTTCAGCTTTTCTTTTTCTAGGTATCTTCCCAAAAGAGTAAAGAACACCATGTTACAGTGCTACATGTATACCCATATTTACAGCAGCACAACTCATAATACCTAAATCTTGGAAGTGGCATATAGGTCCATTAACAGATGAATAGATAAAGAAAATTTGGTATTTACACACAAAGGAGTACTACTGTGCCTTAAAAAGGATATTCAAGTCATTTGTAGGAAAATGGATGAACCTTGAGATCATAATGATGAATAAAATAAATCAGACATATGATCTTAAATCTCTCATAGTTTCTCTTATGTGAGAAACTCTTTGTGTAAATAATTTAAAGAGCAAAATAAAGATAGATAATAGGAGACAAGGAGATGGATCTTTTGCAAATGGAAAGGGTACCAAGAGGTGGAGGGGTGGAAGAGGTAGGGGAAGTAAAAAGAATTAGAATGTGCTATTTGCATGTACCAACTCCCCATGATGGATGTAATAATTAATAATTATGTACTGCAAACATATACTAAGAGGAAAAACAAAGTGACATGATCACAGAACTTTAATGAAGAAATATAAAATATCTGATGCATCTTTCTTCAAGAGGTGGAGTCCATACTCATTGTCTCTGAATCATGGAGAGCTTATGACTGTTCTGACCAGTGGAATGTGGTATTGGTGGCATATGGGGCTTTTAAAGATGGCCATAAGAAGCCTTACAGCTGAGACACCGGCACCTTCCTGTTAGCACCATTCGTGGGCCACGGGGAGGAGAACAAGAAACCAGCCACTTCCTGTGAGTTGGTGCCAGGCGTGGGCTGCGGGGACAAGCAGATGCCAGCCCCTCCCCACGTGCAGGCTGGGAAACAAGAAAAGCCAAGGTCCCCCCGACCCCTGTGAGCGACTTGCTGAAAGAAACACAGGCTGAGATGATAACTACTGAAGTAAAATACAATTTAATGCTTGTAGTGTTTAGTGTTTCATTGACTTTGCAGTCCTAAAGCTGGTAATTTGATCATATATTTAGAGGATAACAATGTGCAGTATAGCATCTATGAGGGATCTCTTTCTGAAGGTGGTAACCATTGTTTACCCTCTATTATCTTGCTTGCAAGCCCTGTATCATTTTCATTGTTTTGTTTGGGTTGGTTTTATTCTGTTTTGTCTTGTTTGATTTTATTATATCTGATGGCATGGGTAGTTATTTCAAAGATAACAAGATATGTTATGATAGCTATGTTGTTGTTGGTCTTTTTATTGTTTTATTTGGTACTGGGGATTGAACTCATGACCTCGTGCTTGCCAGGCAGGCGCTAATACCACTGAGCTAAATTTCTGGCCCTATGGCAGCTATTCTGGATTTATTATTATCTTGTTTTGAAGTCCTGTATTTTGTTCATTGTTTTGTTTTCATTGGTTCTATTCTGCTCAGTTTTGTTTGATTTTCTTATGTCTGATGGTATGGGCAGCTATTTCGAAGACAATAAGAGGCATTATGATAGCCATTGTTGATTTCCTATTATCTTGAAACCGTGTATCACTTATACAGTTTCGATTGGCTTTATTTTTGTTTTATTTTGCTCGGTTTTATTCTCTTTAAAATAAAAAATTAAAAATAAAAAGCTTAATGGTTTTCATTTTTCTTGCCAGAATACTTTCTTGTAGATCATGTAGAAGCCAGGCTACATGGCTTGGCAAAGAAAGCCTTAACCACATGGACAGGCTGTGGACTGGTATCCCGGAATACCACTCAAAGAGAAGCCCAATCCTTTGAGTTATTCCAGCCCAGATATGAGATTGGGGAATAAAGAAGTCTCCATGTCCTTCCAGTTCTTAATTACTCAAATCACCCCAGCCATCGTGTTTTCCCACCTGAGGGCTCAAGTGAGGTAAATCAGAAGCAAACTATACCTTCTATGCCCCTCTAATTTCCTCACCCACAAAATCCATGAGTATCATAAAATGAATGTTTCTTTTGCCACTGAGTTTTGGGGTACTTTGCTATGCAACAGTAAGTAACTAGGATAACACTGAAATTAATCAAATGAGAAGTCTAAGAATATTCATAGCAGCACTACTTCTCCTACTGGTAACCACCCAAAACACCCATCAAACAGTGGAATCGATAAGTCATTTGTGGTGTGTTCACCTGATGGGCTCCTATACAACGGTAAGGATAAACAAATCACAGCCACACACAACAGTACAGGTAATGTACATGAAACTAACATCACACAACAGAATCCAAATACAGAAAGAACACATGGATTTTTCTGTTTTTAGTATTTAAAAACAGGCAAAACAAATATTGGCTGTTGCAGGTCAAGAAAATGATCCACGTCTGGAAATAAACCTGTGTCACAAAGGTGTGTTCATTTTGTAAAAATTTATCAAGATTTACTCTAGAATCTATTTTTTTTTTTTGAGACAGTTTTGCTACCTAGTGCAGGCTGGCATTGAACTTGTTTAAGTACCTCAGCCTGGCCTCAAACTCATAGTGATCTTCCTGCCACAACCTCCAAGTGCTGGGATTACAAACATGCACAGCTGAGCCCGGCTGGATTTGTGCCTTTTTATGTAAATATGTTAAAGTCACACTTCAACTAAAAATATAAGAAAGTCATATCCTGGAATAAATAAGTCAAGTGGAGATAGAGCAGAGCAGCCACATTAACTGGCGACAGTAACTGTCAGATGAGAGTCTCCAGACATAAAACATAGAATCTTGGTCCCAAAATGAAAGGAAAAAGCTTGGAAACCTATCATGTTATTAAGGAAATTGTACTGCCACGGAAAACCCAGGACTGGCCTGCCACAACCTGTGACAGTCAAGCTCCCCAAACATATTCTGGGTCCTAAATCTGCACCAGTCAGAAGCAGTCCACACAGACCATGAGGCTATGAGGAGAACACCGTCCAGCGCCTGCTCAGATGCAGCTGTGGGGGATCAGGGAGTGAGCTCAGAGAAGGCAGAACCATGACCACAAAGAAAGAAAGACCAAGATGTTCCAAGATGAGATTTCTCCGGTCTACCAGATGGGTTGGCCAGAAGCTTATCCTACTACCAGGGCTGGACGTGACCACTGGTCCAACCCAGCTGAATTTAGTGACTGCTATGGTCCAGGGAGCACTGAGTGGTTCCTGCTTCCCCTTTTCTGAATGAAAGCTATAATCGTAGTAACCTAGTCTTTTCAATTACAGTGTACGGGATGGATTATATATTCATTTATAGGTTATTGGAACGTGAAGAGCCACATTGAACCTACAGGGAAGAACATTATGCCACCCAAAGACACTGGACCTTGACTAAGATGTAGTGACTGGGTGGGAATTTTGGTTTATTTTTCTCTTTTGGAGGTTAAGTGTGTTCCATAGGTGGGAAGGCAGTGTAATATGGAGCCGAAGAGAAGACTATGAAGCAATTGCCTCTTCTGAAAGCCCTTGTCCTCCTCTTCCTATGTCAGAACCACAAATCTGGGGCAGTGGCAATACAACCTACCAAAGTTTTACGACTTCCAACTTTGTTTATAGCTAGTTGTGGCCATGTGACTAAGTTCTGGACACTGAAGGATAAGCAGAAATATGTAAGACTTCTGGCAGGTCTTGGAGAAAAGGGACAAGCACGCATTTTCCTTGTACCATTTTAGAGCCTGGGATGCAGATGTGAGGGCTGGAGCTCAATAAGTCAACTGGACTAGAGGGCAAAAGGGCAGGGAGTCGGAAGGCCCACCAGAGCACGGGATTGCCTGACATCTGACTACTTGTGTGTGTGTGAGCGAGAGAGAAACGATCAACTGTCTTTTACAGACCATTTTTGTTTTGAATTTCCTGACACATGTGCTTAATTTAAATATACATTGTCAGGCTCAGAGAGCCCAAGAAGTCCATCTAAAAGGAAATTTATTTCTAGACATTTCATGATAAAATTGTCAAGTACCAGAGACAAAGGCATATTAAGGACTGACAGAAAGAAAAAGACAAATTACCAAAGAACAACAAACTGATAGCTGATTTCTCAACAAAAAATATGACTAGGTCAGGTGCAGTGGCGCATGCCCATAATCCCAGCAGTCGGGAGACTGAGACAGGAGGATCACTGTGAGTTTGGCCTCAACCTGGGCTACAAAAGGGAACTCAAGGCCAGTCTGCACTACATAGTGAAACCTTGCATCAAATAAATAAATAAATAGATAAATTTTTAGAAAAGCAATACAACTATCAATTATTTAAACAGTAAAAATAATTTTTTACTTACATAGAATTTTACATCAATTTAGGAAAATATTCTTTTAAAAAACCCAAGATATGTTTCATAAAAATTGGCCAAGGACTAATACACAAGGCAAGTCTAAATAAAGTTGAAAGAATTAGCATTTATATAGATCATATTCTCCAACAAAAATAATGAAGATCACCAATAACAGCAAAAAAGTCTATAGACTTAATTGGGCGTGGTGGTATATGCCTATAATTTCAGCCCTCAGCAAACTAATGCAGGAGAATTGCAAGTTTGAGGACAGTCTGGCAACATAGACTCTGCCTCAAAAAAACCAAACCAAACAAACAAAATTATAGGCTTGAAGATTAAACCACTGTCTAAATAACTCATGTATGGGTCAAAATGATATAGGGGAAAGGAACTCCCAACCTGCTAGATGTCTGATATGAGTTCGTGTTCTCTAAAATCAAAGAATGAGTTCTAGAAACAATGGCAGTTAAGAGCAGGACATATTTATTGAGAGAAAGAAAGCTTCTATCTGAGAGAGAGAGAGAGAGAGACAGAAGGGGTCTTGAATGGGTTGCCAAAGACCTTGCTTTTTCTAAGGATTTTTTAGAGCAAAACCACAAAGTGAGGCTGGTCCAAGGTAGGGAAATATGGGAAATCACAAGTTGGGCATGAGGTGGGACAGAACTATGGTCAACCAATAAGATTAAGAGTATAATTGCTCAGGTAAAATTGATTAAATCGAGATCAAATGGGGAAGCGAGTCATGTAGCAAGTGGGCATGAATACAGAACAGGGCCTTTTCCTGTAGAGGGTTGGGTTAGTGGCTCCTTCTGGTTTCCTCAAGGTGACTGATACCTAGTTAGAATATAAACCCCTGATGTTTGTCCTTAGGAAGTATGTGGCTACATTTGTTTCATCTTTTGTCTTGAGATCTGGCCCACAGGGGAGGTGTCTGTCTCCCCCACAGTTGCAAGGTATCTGGTCTTCTGCTCCTTCGAGGGCCTAGCCCTATCTGACTGCCTATAACATTTTTATCTAACTTAGCAGCTATAACAGAAGAGAAACTGATGGTCTGAACAGCCAACTCCCATGAGTTGATATAGGTGGAGGAAAATCTCTGTGCTGTGATGACTGAAAAAGCTATGAGAAAGGGTTAATGCTGCTGTAAAGCTGTTTTCATGTCTTTGTTGTGTCTTTGTAGGTAAAGGAGACCACTCTACACTCTACGCATTCACACATCAATCTGATAGGCCTCGCGTAGGTCCCACACCCATTGCTACACACATTGCTGAGTTTAGAGAGAAAGGGAGGGTGGTCCTCTGACAGCTAGTAGGGGCTAGGTCTTACCTCTGGTTATGGAGATTGTAATGTGTGGGATAACTTGACTCCTGGAACCTCCAAACTCACATGGAGTCAGAGAAGAGGACTCTGCTGGGAGGGAAGCTAGACAGACAGACTCACACTTCTTGCAGAGAGGCGATCCTATAAACGCTCCTGCCTAACACGAGACAGTGACTAAATAAACAAAAACATAACAAAACCAAGAGGATGTGTAGCTGCCAGATCCAGTTCCAAGCGCTGAGTCAGTCTTGTTTTCCTCTTCCATCAGATTCCAAAACAGCCTTTCATGAATTTGGCAGCCTAAAGCTAAAAGATAAATTTAACCATCCCTCCCACTCAACTTCTCCAGGGCCCAGAGACAAAGGAAAAACAGAAAGACAGCAATAAAATCTCCCATTGGCAAGGAGAAGGGGAACACTGGACAGCAGGTGTGGGGTGCTTTGAACTCCACGGGCAGGAGCTGGGACCCTATCCCTTGGCCGATCAACGCAGTTGCCCCTCACTCCCTCCCGCTGTCAATTACAAAGATGCCCCATGTGGGAGGGCTGCTCTAAGGGCCACTTCCCCTGTAATTGCAGGGTGTAGGGTCAATCACAGACCACCGTTTGAGGAGCTTACAGTGCTCTGGGAATATAGTTTCCCCATATCCTTACAAACTGCTGTTCCATTTAATGTTGACAGATTTTGTTAACTAGTAAGTATTCCTTGTCAAAGTCCTTGATCTGAACTTACCTTTATGGCATCTGGCTCTTAATAATAAGCACTGCCCTTTGGCCTTGTGCTCGGTTGGAGGGTGTCCTTTGAACTTGACGTGGGGGGCAGAGCTAACTGCACCCCAGTCTGCAGCCTGCATCCAATTGTGTGCCACAGTTCCCTGACCCTAGTGAGGTGGTGAGGGTTGTCACACGGGCTAGAGCACAAACAGCACACTGCCTGGGGGAGCCAGAGTACACAGGGCAGTGATATCTACTCCAGATAAGGAGGATGAGTGATTTCCAGGAGAGGCATAGCACTGGCAAACAGGGTTCTGGGGAATGGGCCATGGGACGAAGGTATGTGATAGGCTGGGGTGGGAGCGGAGTCACCCTGAGAGGTTTATTGGAGCAAGAAAATGGGTGCTTAAGTTAGGGAGTTGATGGTGACATCAGAGGACTTCCTTATTCACCAGGTCTGCCTGCCTTGGTTTACCCCAAGGAAGTGTAATGCCTCCAGCAACAACCTACAGGCCAAGTGAGGTCCGCGGCCTGCGCAGAAGGGAAAGAGCACACCACGTGGCCCCCTGTTTGGACTGGATGTGCTACCTGCCTCCGCTAAGGCGACAGTCCCCGGGAGATGGCCACTGTGCTGCTGCTGAGAGGGTTCCCGTCACAGCAGCGGGGTGCGCACCCCGGGCTGGGACACCAGAGTGGACGCTAACTAGACCAGCCTCGTGCTGGAATGCGCAGCTGCTCCTGTCTTTCAGGCAGGAATGTTTTTGTGACAACCAAGAAATGTCGAAGGGCAATAGTAGTCGAGTGTGCATTGGAATAGTGAAGGTCCCCGGAAATCCTGCTGCTTGGGAATAGTCCAGTAAAAAGTTGCTAAGTCAGTGGAAGGAAGGAAGGAAGGAAGGAAGGAAGGAAGGAAGGAAGGAAAGGAGGGAGGAAGGAAAAGAGGCAGCTTCTTCCCCGGGGGCCTTTGGTGAGCAGCTGGCCCCTCTCCTTACCGTCTGTACCCTCTGCCTGAGCCTGGCTTCCGAGATCCCAGCTCACCTGACCGGCCTCGCAGGCTCCTGATGCAGCCGTCCTCTTGCTGGGTCTCGGCCTAGTTCACTGTTTTCTCTCTGGTTGAGCAACTTGGGACCACAGTGCCCCTCCCCAGTGCTGGGGTCCGTCCAAACCCCCTGTAACCCCAAATTCTTATCACTCAGGTTATCCCTCTGGACCCCGGCACCAGGGACCAGGGTTGAGCTGAAGGTGAACCATGGTAGCACCTACAATACTTGGGGACAATTCTCTACAGGGCAGGCTGTGCAAATACAGCTGTTTATGCTGGGTAACTTGTGGGAGTGGATCCTTTCTTTCAGGTATTTGGGGTTTCTTTCCCCCAAAGCACCAATCACAAAGTCCAGCAGGTAGGATATTTCTCATGAATGCCATATGGAACAGTTGTGCTTGCCACAGAACACTAAACATTGAACATCTATAACCCAAAAATCTGAAATCTTCCAAAATCTGAAAATTTTTGAATGCTGACATGAGACCATAAGTAGAAAATTTCACACCTGACCTGGTGTGGCAAGAGGTCACTATATAAACATAGGCACATTCAAAATATTGTACAAAATTACCTTCAAGCTATGGTGTATAAGATGCATATGGAACATAATGAAGCCAGGGTTGGTGGTACCAGCCTGTTATCTCAGCACTGTGAGAGGCTGAGGTAGGAAGAACACAAGTTCAAGCCCAGCCTGGGTAACTTAGCAAGACCCTGTCCCGCCTCCCACCAAAAAAAGAGGAGGCTATGAATAGTGTGTGTGAAGGTGTGTTCAATCACTAGTACTAAAAAGAAAAGAGAAAAGAAGGGGAGAGGAGGAAAGAAGGAAGAAAGGAAGGAAGGAAGGAGAGAAATAAGAGAGGGAGGAAGAAAAAAAGAAATGTAATGAATTTTATATCCAGACTTGGGTCCCATCCCCAAGATATCTCACTGTGTATATACAAATATTTAAAAATTCAAAAAATCCAAAACCCAAAACACTTTAAGCTCCCAGCATTTTGGATAAGGGATCCTCAACTAGTACCATCTTTTTGGTAGCACTCCTATCTTGCCTCTGTGAGTAGCCCATGGGGATGGGGCTAAGGGAGTGGACCACTGGTGATAGCCAGGCTCTGATGCCAGGGCAGGTTGAGCCCCTGGACACAGGACAAGGGGCCAACAGAGGAAAAGGAAGTCCCTCTTCTGGTTGCTTCCTCTTTCTTATCTCTCTGTTTCCTTTCACAATCCATGGACCCCTCACGTTTGAGCTGCCTCCCTCCCTGTTTCACATGTACCTGTGGGATTTCTGTCAGGTGTCCCTAGCTTCAGACAAGGCCCTTCAGATGTCCGTAACAGCAGCACTGTCACTTTGGGTCTGTGACAGAAAAACTCCAGACAGAGCTCTGAGAAATGGCTGCTGATCCCTGGCTCCATGTGGTACCTGGTGATCTAACCAGGGAAACCATCCACTTCCTCCCCTGGGACAGAGACTGAGGCTGAGACAGACTTTCAACTCCCTCAGAACAGGAGGGTGACAAGAACAGACACCTGCTGGGGACATGGCTGCTTAGGGAGCTCTGTCACCACTGCTTTCTCCCCCTTCTCCCCCAGACTGGACCAGGCAGGAGTCAGGAGGCGGGTAGGCCAGCTTGTTCTCTCTTGGCACCAATGCCTTCCCAAGGGTTCTTCACTCCTTCCTCCCTGGATGTCTCAGCACGCGCCTGTCACCAGTTGAGCAAGTCTTGCTAGGTTTGATTTTTGAAGTGAGAACATTCAAGGTTATCACTGTTCATAGCCACCCTCAGCCCAAGAAAGGGCACTTAAGGCAGGCACAACGCCTGTGATGTTCCTGGCACAGGGCAAAGCTGAGTAACGGGATGGTGGTGGTAGCATGCCCTAGTCTTCCTTTGAAGAGCTTAATAGCTCCTGTTTTGAAATATTTCATCCGCCTTTGGAAGTGCGTCATAAAGAATAAAAACATAAAACTTAAACACTTGCTCCATGCAAGTGCAGTTAAGTACTTGGGTGTGGTGGGAAGTTCTGGTTTTGTGGCTAAACTTCAAGTCAATTGCAAACCTCATTAACAGCCCCAACCTGAATTCCAGGGTCCCAAGGCCCTCAGAACAAAGTTTCAGCTTTCCAACTTCCTGGCCTATATAATTAATCTTTGCTATTTCAATCTTTTTTTCCTTCTCTGTAAACTGTGAAGGCAATCCTGGCCTGCCCTTCACCTTGCTGGGATTCTGTACACAGCCACCCGTGACAATTGATTTCTTGTCACAATTTTAGAGATAAAGAAACTGAGGTCTTCAGGGGTTAGATCATTCGTCCAAGGTCACCAGGCAACAAGCAGTGCCTTTGGAACTATCTAATGTCACACATGCGGACTTGACAGGGGCCCATCTATCTTCGGATAGCTTTCCTGGACCCATCCAGAGAATTCTCAGTTGTTTCAACCATAGATTTCAATCCCTTCATAGCCTTAACCATGAATTTCAAACTCTTTAATTGTTCACATGGCTAGATTTACAAAAGTAGGTGTCCTTCAGGGGTGACCACATTCTCTCAGGACATGGGGTTTTGGTACAGGCCTCTCTGCAGCTCTGTAAAGAGTAACTCTACAAAAGGGGGTTTATTCCTTCTGCCTGAAATATTCCTTCCATTGTATCAGCTACTCCTGCTGCCTGGACAGGACTAGCTATGGATTTTGCTCACCTGATAAGTTCTCTCCTTCTTCTTTCTTTCTTCTTCTTCTTCTTCTTCTTCCTCTTCTTCTTCTTCCTCTTCTTTTTCTTCTTCTTTTGGGAGGAGGTACCAGGGATCGAACTCACAACCTTGCGCTTGCCAAACAGGTCCTTATGCCACTGAGTTAAATACCCAGCCCTTATTCTTCTTATAGCAGTGTTCGCCCCTTCTTTAATTCTTGAGAGAATTACTCCTTCTATAATCCTAATCCATATGGTTTAACTGTCAATCAAGGTCCTCCTTCATCTCCTGGCAACAAAGGAGAGATGTGTAACCAAGGCCTGGCCAATCAAAGGGCCTGATCCCTCTGGCCATTGCGATTGGTTCAGGGATGAGCATGTGATCCAATTATTACAGTTTTCCCCTCCAAGCACTGATAAATGAATACGATATGTTAGTACAACCTTTTCATTTATCTAATTATTCCCACAAAAGAAATGCCTGGTTTGGAATTGCTGCATCCTCTGAAGTTACATTTTAAATATTGGCTCATCTCATGGGATTGCTCTATGCAAAGGTTGACATGAATGTGCGTCATCCCAGTACTATGTGAAAATCTGCTTTGCACAGATTTGCAACACCTGCTGTTGTCAATCTTTACATATCTGCCAGCTTGATAAGTGAGGACAGCTGCTGAAATCTGTTCCCAACTCTGGGTCTCCTTTTGGGTCATGTTCCTCCATGCCTGTCCCTAAAGTTACCTCTCCTTGCCCTTGGTTCTAAATCTTTTGACTGATTCTTCATCCAGCTCTATCAGCCTGCTTGTAACTTGGTCTCTCTATTCTAGACTACAAAGTGATCTTTGTTAGGCAGCTATTTAGACATTAGCAGGACTGAGGGACAAAGCGGTCCAAAATAGCATGCACTGCCAGTTAAGAAACAAAGACTTCAATGTAATGTACAATACCTTTATAATAATTTGTTAGATCTCAGGCCTAAAGGAATCCCACAGAGCACGATGATGTTTTAAGGTTACACACTGTGCATCTTCCTTTTGATATCCAGTCCCCTGCCCATCTGGTTCTAGAACAAAGTATACAGAATTCCTGGCAACCATAGCCTCTAGCCCAATGATGTCAGTTCAATGAAGTGTTCTTTAAAGATCCTCCTGCCTTGGGCTGGGTTCTGGTTTAAATTAAGAACTTTCTTTCATAATTTTTTTTTGTTTTTTGTCTTTTTGAGACAAGGTCTCACTATGCAGTTCAGACTGGCCTTGAGATCACTTGGTAGCCCAGGCTGGTCTCGAACTTTCAACGATCCTCCTGCCTCAGCCTCCTGATTGCTGGGATTACAGGTACGCACCACCACGCTCACCTTCTTTCATAAATTTATTTCATGTTCCTTACATGATTAAAGCTCCTGAGGAAACACTGACCATCTGTAAAGGATAGGGAGATATTCTGCAATTTTGATGTAATTTCTAAGTAAAATTTTAATAAGCATCATAATCACCATAGTTCCCTGGACTCCAGGAGTAACTTTTGTGTGCATAAAAAGGTATCCAAATTCACATTTGATGCAGATACCTCCATGGCACCACCTGGCTTCTCACTTGAAGGTACAACTCTCTTCATATCTACCTATACTTCTGCATGGCTATCTATGTGTCTTTTGTTTTTAACCTGTGTCTTGACTGAATTCTTTCATCAAGAGCACAAAGAACCAAGGACCAGGGTAGCGAGGGGCCAGTTTCTTGCTGCAACAGGATTCAGCTACTCAGTGACAATCTTTATGTTGTTTATACCTTTTCTCTTTAAATTTCTTGCTGCTGCTGCTGCAGCTGAGAATAAGTTTAGAACCCAGTTATTTGTTGAATGAATAAATGAGACCTTTCTGTGATCTACTTGTTTTCTGTTTAGTTCTGGGTGGTACCTATAGTTGGATTACTGCTAAATCTACCTAGGTGAATGCTCAAGGACATCAGACATCAAGGATTTCAATATTCTACCAGTTATGTTGGATGCTTAGGGTTAGGGACAAGACTGTCCTATCTCAGGAAATGATACTCCCCATGGAATGTCCTTGATGAATCAATTTTTACTAATAATCCACCATAACTCTAGAATGGAATCAAAGGACTGATTTCAAGCAACATCATCTATGTGAGAGGTGAAACTAATAAAAGAGGGTTTTAGGGCTTAACCAAGAGCTGTATCAAGTGGCATTTATGAAATGCAATCCTTTGGGAAAAGTGAAGCATGATGCAGCCTGAAAGACTAAAAATGGCATATGAAAGAAGTGATTCTTAATGGGACTTTAGCAGGGTTATATGAGCAGCTCAGTAGTAAAACACTTGCCTAGACTAGGTTGAACTCCATGAAAAAAAAATTAAAAAGCAGGGAACTGAGCATGGTGGCACACACCTGTAATCCCAGCACTTGGGAGACTGAGGCAGGAGGATTGCCATGAATTCGATGCCAGCCTGAGCTACAAAGTGAGTTCAAGTCCAGCCTGAACTGCATAGTGAAACCTGTCTCAAAAAATAATAAAAAATAAAAAGGGAGGGGACTTTAATGAGAAGCAGTGTGGTACTCTGGGCTCCCCAGTTACATTTTGGAGGAAATGAAGCAATCACTCCTTGAGAATGAAGCAATGTCGTAGGTGTCTAAGGCTTTGCCATGTCTGTGAAACTGTTTTCACCTTTTTGGTTGCTGGGTCTGGATACCCATTGGCCAAGAGGAAGATCCTGAATCCTCAGCCCTTTTGGAAGGAGTGGCACAAATTCTCAAAAGTTCACCAGGAGAGGAAATAAATGTTTCTGCATTACGAGTAAGTGTTGGAATAGCTGGAATTGCCCATATGTTCCCTGGGGTAATAAAAATCCCCAAGATCATTCAAAACAACTGGTTTTTGCTGCTTTTCAGTGTGTCAGAACCCCAAAGGGCCACACTTGCTAGAGCAGGAGGAGGCTCTCACTCTTATCAGGGAATTAGACACAGGATTTGAAAGATGGGTAGAAATTAGATAAAGGAAAGGAGAAGGTAGAGTGTATGAAGAAGGATTTAATAACTTAGAAGATCTTTTACAGACATAATCTTCTGTATAATTCCAAATTATACTGAAGGTATTGTCTATTATGACTTTCATCCCTCTTTTCAGATGGAAAAATGGATGTTCAAAGAGATTAAAAATCTTGTTCAAATTCTCTCAACTCTTGAGAAACAGAGTCAAATCTCGAGTCAATGTCTTCTGACCAGAGTTGGAATCCAAACCACTTAATAAATAATATGGCACAAGCATGACGCAGAGGTGGGTTAGCTGACTTTGAAGACTATAAGCTTTTCTCTTTGGGTTGATGCCTTTTCTCAGTCTCTTTTCTACAGAAACAATGTATGTCACTTCTAGGCCAGCTTCCGATTCTTTCATGATACCCTTGCTATTGGTCATTTTTTCCATGTCTGGGATGCAATTCAGAAATTGCAACTTAAAGGAGGGGAAACTTAATTCGGGTCATGATTTCAGGGGATTCAGTTCATGGTTAGTAGGCTTCAAGGTAGGAATATCATGGCAGAAGGACACGGTGGAGCATACTTAGTTCATGTTGACCAGAAAACAGAGCAGGAGAATAACACCGGAGAGGAAGGGGAGAGGAGCCAGATATAGACCCAGAGGTCACATCTCTATGACTCACCCAGATACACCAGAAGTGTACTTAACTAATCCCCAAAGCCAGTCAATTTGACACCCTACCTTAACTGCCACATTCCACCCCTTATCAACTTGAAATCAAAGCACATCTCCTTAGATCATACTTAATTTCCAAATAAACACAAAGTCATCATTTGGCTTAATATGATATGACTAAATACAACCCAAACACAATAATCTCTTACCCAAAGTCTTAACAGTCCCAGCCTGGCTAAAAAATTCAAGTCAAAGTCTCCTCTGAGACTTAAGGAAAACTCTTAATACAAACCTCTGAAAAAAAAAAAAAAAACACAAGTTAAATAATCCCAAGGTACAAGAGTGAAGATTTCCATTCCAAAATGGAGAAATAGGAGGACTCTTAGTCTCTTACTTTATTGCTGGAACACAGTACCTGATGCCCACAATTTAAAAGAGGCAAGGTTTATTTTGGTTCACAGTTTCTTAAGGTTTCAGTTCATAATCAGCTGGCTCCTAAGCAGGGCAGCATGGCAGAGAGGTGAGGAGAATGAATAGCTGCTCATGGGATGGCAGACAAAAAGCAGACAGTAAAGACAGATGCTAGAGAAGGAGATAAAGCCTTCCGGGACATGTCCCCAGTGACCCCCTCTTCTGACCAGGCCCCACCTACAAACAGCAAGACAGCTGTATCCCCCATAACCCAACCACCTTTCAAAAGTCCTGTCTTTGAGTGTGTGAGACTGTGGGCAGAGGGTTGACATCTAGATATAAGCCATAAAAAGAGGGATAGAAAACCGTAGGACCAAAGCAAGACTGAAACCCAGCAGAACGAACATTAGGTCCTATAGCTCCATGTTCAGCATCTGGAGCACATGATTGTGAGATGCGAGTTCCAAAGGGTTTGAGAAACCCCACTGCTATGGTCTTATTGGTTGCATCCCACATAACCTGTCTCGGGTTGGCCTACAACTTTCCTTGGCAGACTTTCTACATTCCTGGCATCTCTGACATCCTGGGAGCATCCATTGCACCTTTGGCTTCATCCCCACTGCCCTCTCAGGGGCTTCTTTCTTAACCTCTCAAGTCTTCCTTTGAAATCTGGGTGGACGCTTCCCTAACCCTACAACTGTTGCATTCTGCATGCTGGTAAACCCAGCATCACGTGGACTATGCTAAGCAGTATCAGGCCTCCTTAGACTGCTGCAGTGGCCCCTGATTATCTAGATGCCTGGGCACAGTGAAATAAATCCTGGGGTTCCAATCCCTAAGAGGCTCTTCTCAAGCAGGGGTCCCAAGGACTCTCTTCTCAAATGAAAGTTTGACATTTTTACATACTTGAGCCTCTGATAGATGGGATTCTGCTAATTTCTGAGATGCCCTCAAGCCATCTTTTTCTTATAGCTGTATAGTGTATTTGTTTTCATTTTAATAACCCTAATCTTTTCAGCAACTATACTTTCTTTGGCCCCAAATTTGTATGTGTTTCCTTTGGAGCCAAAATTTAACTTTTTCAAAATTTTCTGTTCTGTTTTTTGCTCCTGATTCTTACTATGAATCTGACTGAAAGAAACCAGCAGTAACCACACCCCAACTTGAATGTTGGGCTGCCCTGAAATTTCCTCTACCAGATTCATTAGCTTACCACTCTTAATTTCAGCCTTCTGAAAAGTCTCAGGATATGGATCAAGTGTGGACAAATTTTTGCCAGAGTGTAATACAAATGGTTTCTAGTCCACTTTCAGTAAAGTCTTCTTTCCAAACTAAAAATCTTAAGAAAGTGTCTTCATTCCTATCAGCATTCTGGATTTCTAAGATTTGAGCAGAACTGCCCATCAAACTCTGCTTAAAACATGCTAGGGCTTTTCTAGTCTTGTCTTAGTTACTTTTCGCTTGTTGCTGAGACAAAATACCTGACACCCAAAATTAGGGAAGGAAAGGTTTATTCTTACAGTTTCTCGGGAGTTTTAGTCCATTAGTTGGCTCCAAGTCAGCATGGAGTGGCAGGGCTACAGATCATGGTGGCTGCAAGTCACAAGGCGCACTGGTGAGAGAGAGAGAGGTGGAAGCGGAAGCATAAGAGGAAGACCTGCGTTCCCTTACATTGTATGTCGGCTCCACCCCTGGGTGGGTACAGCAAACCGAACACAAGGAAACACCAGACTTAGCCCCATCAAAAGTATGAGGACTTGGGGGGACATAGCATATTACTTGATACAAGTCTACATTTTCAAACCTTTCCAAACTTTTTCCACAAACAGTTCTAAAAGGTTTTGAATCACATAGTTAGGTATAGTTACAGCAAAGACTACACTTTTCTGGTACCAATTTTTTGTATTAGTCTGCTTTCCCATGGCTGGGACACAGTACCCAAAACCTGCAACTTAAAGGAGGTGAGATTTAATTTGGCTCACAGTTTCAAGAGATTCCATCTATGGTTGGCTGGCTTCAATGCAGAAACATCACAGCAGAAGAGTATAGCAGAGTAAAGCTTCTCAGTTTATGGTGGTTGGGAAGTAGAAAAGAATGGGAGAGGGACCCAATAAAGAGCTGAAAACCGCATTTCTATGACTCTCCCAGATACACCCAGAAATATACTTTACTAATTTCCTTGGTGGAGGCCATAGTCAAGTTGACAATCCACCTTAACAAGATACACACTTCATAGTCTTTCGGTATCCTCCAACTTGCCATCATGATTCTAAAAGTCATGTGTTGCAGTTGGCAAAGGATAAGAGGGAAGGACCCCAGGCTCCAGATGCCCATTTAGAGGAGATTTACCCACTAATCAGGACTTTGTCTGAAAAATAAGCTACTTTTATCCTGGAGTCACATTACACTTTTGCTACTACAGTTAATGTTACCCTAACTAATTCAGACACCAACCTATTGGAACAGAGTTCTGCTGTAGTACCAGAACAGAGGCTTGCAGGCACTCTGCAGTGCCCAGGCCACACTGGTAATTGTCAGGGAAAAACAAATTCCCAGGTTCTTTTGGCACTCTGAGCTGTAGGTGATGGCTACTGGGCTTGAGAAGAGAAAAATGGTTAAAAAAAAGGAAGAGGGATCCAAGCTGAGTACCAGCATTGCCTAAGCAAGACCAGACTACACAAAACTTTGAGTGGCTAGAGAGGACTCTGAGCTTAATGCACCATGCAGAGGGAGGTGTAGGAGATCCCTGAGTTGGGAGTCTTTGGGAATTGTGCAAATCAGCTTTCTATTACTGTAACAAATACCTGAGATAATCAACTCTTACAAAGAGAATGATTGTTTTGGCTCACAGTTTGGGAGGTTGCAGTTCATAATTAATTGATCCCATTGCTTTGGGCCTAGGGCAAAGCAGCCCATCATGACAAGAGTGCAGTGGAATTAAAACACTTGACTTATGGCTGAAATCTGAAAGAAAGGACAAAAAAATGGCCAGGGTCCCATTGTTGCCTTTGAGAGTATACCTCCTGCAACCCGAAGACCATCTACTAGCCTGATGTCTAAGAGTTCTACCATCTCACAATAGCACTAAGTTGGGGACAAAGTCTTTAATACACTGGCCTTTGGGGGACATTTAAGATCCAAACTACAGCAGGGATGAACATAAGGGAGCCCAGGGTCTCATGATCTGGTCCCCCTAAACATGCACTGAGTGAATTTTATCTCTGAACTGTAGTGATTTGTTTCTCTGTGGGTGCTTGTATTCATTCAGATACCCTCATCTCCAAGTGAATGGTTAGTTTAAGGAAATGTCGTGTTCTTTCCTAAGCATTTCTGCTGTCCCAAACAATCAGTGAACACCACAGGATCAAGCTCAGTTTTCTATTTCTGTGACCCTGAGTTCTGGCTGCATGTGGCATGTACATGAAAAAATAATTAATATATAATCATTCCCTCAGTATCTGTGGGGGCTTGATTCTGAGGTCCCTCCTCCATGGATACCAAAAGGGATAGTCCAAGTCCATTATATACTATGGTCTAGTATTGCATATAACCCACGTACAGGGAAAGATGAAGCCCTTAGGTTAGGGCTAGAATAAGAAGCATGGGCTTTGTTAGAGGGTAGGAGAAAAGCAACCTCTGTGACTATGAAAACAGACAGTTTGATGGCCTTACTTCTGAAGAGATAACCTTGGGCCAGCTCATGAAACGACTCACTCAACCCTTTTGTGGTTTGAACATCCTGAAATGTTCCCAAACTATGTACGGTAATTATCCCGATGCACTATGTCACCTTGTACAAGCCCATTAACCAGTAGCAACAAGCCCATTAACTAGTTAAGTGCAGACCCTCTGGGTGGGTGGAGATGGCCCCTATCCCACAGATAGCACTGCTGCCCTATATCCATTCATCATCCAACTCTGGGGCCCCCACTCCTCAGAGTGGCTGTGTACTGCTTCTGCGATAAATTTACTTTTGTTTTCCTGCAATAAATCTACTTTTGTTTGGCTCTGTGACTTCTGACTCCTCCTCTTTCCATGTCAGAGGGATAGAGACAAGCCCAGGAAAGTTCGAGGGTGGGCTGGTGACTCAGACCAGCTGGGTGCAATACATGTATATCCTCCCATATGCTTTAACCATCCCTGTGTTAAGATATCTATGACAGTAAATGTGCTACGTAATACTTTATCACTTAAGGAATAATAACAAAGGAAAAAAGATTGTACAGGTTTGATATAGACACTGTTCCTCCTCCTCCTCTCCTCCTCTCCTCCTCTCCTCCTCTCCTCCTCTCCTCCTCTCCTCCTCTTTCCTTTCTTTTTTCTTTTAATACAAGACCTTACTATGTTGCTCAGGCTGGCCTTCAACTTCTTCCTCAGGTTTCTGTCGTAGCTAGGATTACAGACACATGCCATTACATCCAACTGACACAGTCAGCCTTTCTGTCTCTGTCTCTCTGCCTGTCTCTCTGTCTCTGTCTCTCCTGTGTCTTCTCTCTCAGTGTCTCTCTGTTTTTCTGTCTCTCTCTGTCTCTGTCTCTGTGCCGCTGTGTTTCTCTGTCACTCTCTTCATTCTCGTCTTCCCCTCCTTTCTCTCTTTCTTTTGTATTTTTAATCAGGCTGATTGAATCCAAAGATGCAGAACCCTGATGAGGAGGACTGATTGAGTGTTTACTATTTGCCAGACTTTGTGCAAAGCACTGAAAATAGTTCATCAGAGCCACAAATTTACGTTCTATGTGCTTCCTGCGATGTCCACAGCTCTTCTGTGTCCACAGCCATTTCCGAAGGGCAGATGGGGGCAGAGAATGCTTGCTAGCTGTGTTTTATACTTCAAATTTATATGTAATGGTAAAGTTGTGTAGTTTTCAAATTTAAATCTTCCACATTTCTTATTGGGTCAAATCTTAGATGTTTAATCTTTCTGCATATAGTAATTGGGATTCTTTTTCTGTGATGTTTTGAAATTGGCTATTGTTTGTGTATTGGAATATGATTTTGTATGCTGCAAAATCAGTATTTTCCCCACTTTCTGAACTCTCATTTTTAAAATTTAAAAGTTTATTCCTTTGTTTTCTAAATGTTGATAAAAAAAAAACAGTATTACAGTATCAAAGCTTTATTCACACATCACAGAATTTACCTATGTAAAGTGGACAGTTCACCAGCCCAGTCTGGGAACCAGTGCCATGAGCAGCTGCTACCTGACTGGAACAGTCACAGAAAGATCCCAGCCTCTCCCTGTGAGTGGGCACCATTCACGGACTGGGGGTGGAGAGAACAAAGTCACACCAGCAAGCAAGCCCAGTGTGGGAACCAGCGCCATGAGCGGGCTGCCGGCACACTGAAACAAACAGACCCCAGTCCCTTCCAGTGCCTGGGCTGACAAACAAGAAGTACGAGGCCCCACCCCACCCCGGTGTAAGTGACCAACTTATCTGAAGAAACACAGGCTGTGATGATAGCTATTGAGGTTAAATGCGGTTGGATGCCTGTGGTGCTTTGGTGTTTCACTAACATTGCAGGTGTAGGGCCAGTGGTCTGACCATAGGTTCAGATAGTGGTGTGCAGTGTGGCATCTAGGGGGGATCCCCTTCTGAGGGTTGCAGCTGTTGTTGATTCCCTATAGTCTTGTTTTGGAAGTCCTATATTGTTGCCATTGTTTTGTTGGGTTGGATTTTATTCTCTTTTATTTTGTTTGATGATGTCAAATCCGATGGCAGGAGCAGCTATATCAAAGATAGCAAGATATATTATAGTAGCAATTTTGGATTTACTATTGGCTTGTTTTGAAGTCCTTTATTGCATTCATTGTTTTGTTTTTATTGTTTCTATTCTATTCTGTTCTGTTTGATTTTTACTATGTCCAAAGTTATCTGCAGCTATTTTGAAGACATCAAAAGGCATTATGGTAACTATCATTGAATTTGTAATGTTTTTGAAGTCCTGTATCTCTTACATTGGTTTATTTTGATTGGTTTTATCTGTTTTATCCTCTTTAAAATAAAAAAAATAAAAAAAAATAAAGTGGACAATTCAATTCTTTTTTCAGAGTTATGCATCCATCACCACAGTTCTTTTTAGAAATAATTTTTAAGCTCATATTTTTTCCTTATTGCATTGGTCTTTTAAATACAGTGGTAATGGTGATAATGGATAATCACATCTTGTTTCTGGTTTATTTTTCTGGGAACGTCTAATTTTTCACCAGGAAATAGAATGCCTGCTAAAAGTTTTTGGTAGTTAAAAAGTCGGAAAGTTTCCTTTTACCTTTAACCTGCCGAGAATGTTTTGATTTTATTCAGAAATAGACAAATATTTTATCCTGTGAAAGCATTTATTGTGACGAGAATATTTTTTCTCTCCTTTCATCTACAATGTAGCAAATCATCTTACTAAATTATGTACTTAAAACTATTTTTGCATTCTATATGTACAATTCTTTGTAAACTTTTGTTTAGTGTTGGAGGGTTTTGTTTTCCTGTTTGCCTGTGAGTTTTTAGTGTAGTTAGCCTGTAGTTTTGTTTTTTGTCGTCATTGTTGTTTTCTTTTATGTTCTGTGGTGAGATGAGGACATGTTTTTCTGAGGAGGTTCCCAGGTAAGTGTAAGCAAGACCAAAGAAGGAACAAGAGGCTTCCCTTTTCCCCCAACGTGGAGCTCTTCTCGTGGGCAGGCTTTGCCAGGGATCTTTGCCTGGAGCTGGCACAGATAAGGCAGATTTGCATTCTGGTCTGGAAACATCCCTCACCCTTTCTATTCCCAGGCGTGAACACCTATTTGCATTCCTAACTTCATAGCAGTGAAGGCTTCCCACAGCACCAAACAAACACCATTGCCTTCCTTTCCAGTTTGGTGTCTAGTCCTGCAGACTTCCAGTCATTTCCTATACTCTGGAAGAATTTATGCCTGGTAGAAATGATTAGGTTCCTGAAAATTAGAAGTAATTCACCAGTAAAACTATTTCGGCTTTTTTGTATTGGATTTTCTTAGGAGGAAAATTTTCAGCAATATTTCCAATTTCTTGTTTTTTGTTTTTGTTTTTGTTTTAACCCATACTGATTTTCTGTCTCCTCCTGTATTAACTTTGGTAATTTACATTTTCCTAGGAAATTCTGTATTTCAGTCTACACTTTGAATTATTTTATTTTATTTTATTTTATTTATTTATTTTTTTTTTTGCGGTACTGGGGATTGAACTCACAACCTCGCACCTGCCAGACAGGCGCTTAAGCCACTGAGCCAAACTCCCAGCCCTGGTTTTTTGAGGCAGGGTAGCACTGTGTAGCTCAGGTCGGCCTTGCGCTCGCGTTGTAGCCCAGGCCGGCCTCGAACTCACAACGCTCCGCCTACCTCAGCCTCCCGAGTGCTGGGATTAAAGGCGTGCGCCACCACGCCCGGCTTCTTTGAATTATTTTAATTAACAATCCTTTTTTAGTCCTCTCAACATGTTTCAAAAAGCTCAAGAGTTGTGTTTTCTTTCTCAAGTGCTAGTTTTAAAAAAATTTTTATTCACACATCTTTATGAGATTTAGTTAGATTGGTAAGTAGCAATGGTCTTTTCAAAGATTAAGTTTTTTCTAATTTTTGCATGTGTGAATGTTCTATCTCATTAAGTTCTGCTAATTTCTTTGTATGCTATGCCTCTATTTTGCGGGGCTTTGTGTTACTGCTTTTTCACTCTAACTTATTGATGTTAGCACTTCTTTCATTTAGTCTTGGTCCTTCTTATTCCTAATAAGATTCTCTTGAGTCCTAGTTGGACCCTGTCCAACAAGCCCCTGAAACATAGCACCCCAATGTAGCTTGTTTCTACTTTATAGTTTCCTCTTTTTTTAATACTTTTTTCTTTAACATCAGAGTTCCCCGAGAGCTGCTGTAAAGCTTCCAACGGAAAGTTCTGTGTTTCTTACTCTTTGTCTGTGTATGTGTGTGAGTGTTGCCTGTTCTATGCTCTGTTTTGCTTTTTAACCTCTAATTTTATTACATTGTGGTTAGAGAATAAGGTTTGCATGACTTCCTTTTCAAATGTGTTAGAATTAGCCTTGTGGTCAAACGCATGACTAGTTCTGTAGAAGGACTATGAAAGTTTGGCAAATGAGAACTCTTTTTTTTAGGATACTATGATATATAGATAGATAGATAGATAGTAGATGTATATTAAATGTATATATTTCAGAATTCTATTGGTAGGTACATTCAGGCATATGACAAGTGTATCTTTATGACTGACTGCAACTTTTATCAATTTAAAATCTCCCTGTTTGTCTTGATAGTTTTTAATTTAAATTGCTTCTGACAATATATACTATACCTGTTTTATAGCAATTTACCTAATATAGCAATATCTGATATTAATATAACAACTTGTCTGTTGTTACAGCAATTACCCATTATTTGATACCTGCTTACCCATTTAGATGGTGTATGTTTTTCTAGACCTTTAATTTGAAATCTTTACATAATTTTTAAAAATTTTTTTATTTTTATTTTAAAGAGAATAAAACAAAGCAAAACAAACAAAATAGAACAAAGCAGATTAGAACAAAGCAATACAAGCAACACAGGACTTCAAAACAAGACAACAGGAAATCAGTAGTGGCTACCATGATGTCTCGTGTCTTCTTCGAAATAGTTGTTTATATCTTCACACACAATAAATTCAAACAAAACAAGACAGTATAAAACCAATCAAAACAAAAGAATGAAAGCATTATAGGCCTTCAAAACAAGACAATAGGAAATCAACAACAGCTACCATAATGTCTCTTGTTTTCTTCAAAATAGCTGTCCATGCCTTCACACATATTGAAATCAAATAATAGAAAACAGACGAAAACCAATCAAAACAAAGAATAAAAGCATATAGTAAAAATTAGACAAACCAAAACAAAATAAAACCAAACTAAATGGAACAATGAAAACAATATGGGATTCAAATCATGATAATAGGTTAACAATGGCCACTGCCTTCCCTTTTTAGACACTTCCTTCCCTTTCACTTCCACAATATGTATTGTGTAATTTTTTTATTTTGAAGAGAATAAAACCAAATGAAATAAAATAGAATAGATTCAATCAAAACAAAACAATGAACATGGTACATGACTTCAAAAAAAGATAAAGGGAAATCAATAATGGCTACCATAATGCCTCTTGTTATCTTCAAAATAACTGCCCATACCATCAGGCATAATAAAATCAAACAAAATAACACAGAATAAAACCAATAAAAACAGAACAATGGAAGCAGTACAGAATTTCAAAACAATAGTAAAACAACAGTGGTTACCATAATGCCTCTTGTTATCTTCTAAGTAGCTGCCTATATCATCAGACATAATACAATCAAACAAATCCAAATAGAATAAAATCACTCAAAACAAAACAATGAAAGCAATACAGGGCTTCAAAACAAAATAATAGGAAATCAACAATGGCTATCATAATATATTTTCATTATCTTTGAAATAACTATCCATGCCATCAAATATAATAAAATTAGACAAACTGAAACAGAGTAAAACAAAACTAAACAGAACAATGAAAACTATAAGGGATTTAAATCACGATAATAGATTAACAATGGCCACTGTCTTTTCTTTTTAGACATTTCCTCCCCTTTCACTTTCACAACATGTATTATATATTTTGGATCCCACTAACTCCTTTAGTTTTTTATACTAGGGAGGCAACACGATGTTCACCCATGTGACTCTGAATCATTTCATCCATGAGCATGATCTCAAGTTGTATCCATTTACCTACAAGAGCCTCGAGATTATCTTTCTTTATAGCTGAGTAGTTTTCCATTGTATAAAAATGCCATGTCTTTCTTGTCCACTCTGCAGCTAATGGTCAAGCTACTCTCACTTCTTTCTGGTTCCCTGTCACATAGATCATTTTTCTCTCTCCTTTGACTTTCAGTCTATGAACCCCCTTTTGAGTTAAATGTGTTTCTTGTGTAAAGCATATTGGTGGATCCTGTCTCCTGATCCACTCTGCCTGTGTTTCTTTTTATTGGTGAATTGAGTTCATCTACATTAATGGTTATGGCCAAACATGCACTGCCTCGTCTCTGCCATGCTATTTTCCTGCTGTTGGCTGCCTACTTTTCCTCTTCATTCGGTTGTCTACCCTGCTTGGTGATACCCCTCTGCCACTGTTTCTGGAGCTGTGGTCTTTTTTATCTCTCTCTAGAATGTCCTTCAGTATTCTTTGCAGGGTTGGTTTGGTGGTCATGAATTCCTTCAGTTGTTCTTTGTCATGGAAGTATCTTGTTTCTCCATTGAATTTGAAAGATAGTTTTTCAGGGTACATCAATCTGGGTTGGAAGTTGTTTTCTTTCAGGACTTGAAATACTTCACTCCAAGCTCTTCTTGACTTGATGGTTTGTGTTGAGAAGTCTGTAGTGATTCTGATGGGTTTTCCTTTATAGGTGATCTGTTTCTTTTCTCTAACAGCTTTTAATATTCTGTTTCTGTGTTGAATTTCTGAGATCTTGATTATTATATGTCTGGGTGTAGATTTATTTTGGTTATGGCTAGCTGGAGTTCTATATGCTTTACTTATCTGAATGTCACTTCCTTTTCCCCTGCTTGGGAAGTTTTCTGATATTATTTCTGTAAATATACGTTTAATGTCATCTGTGTTGACCCCTGTTTTTTCACTCACATCTTTTATTCTCAAGTTATGTCTCTTTGGGTTGTCTTGCAGCCTCTGAATTGTTACTTCCAGTTTCCTTGTTATTTTTATGAGAGCTTTCCTTTCACGATCACAAGCTGCAAACCTATCTTCAAGATTTGAAATTCTATCTTCAGTTTCTTTCAAGTGTTTTTGTCAACTTTCAATGCAGTTTTTAATTTCCTGGATACCTCTTTGAATCTGTTTTATGTATTCTAAATCTCTTTTGTATTGTTCACTCAAGGTTTCCCTCATTTTCCTACACTCCTCCATTTTTTCATTTATGTCTTCCTTAGAGATGTTTAGCAATTCTTTTATTATGTTTATTCTTTTAACTGAGTTATTATTTCTGTCCTAATTTCTTTTATAGCCTCATGAAATTGTTTCCTTACTTCAGTTGCCATCGCTTCAGAAACTTCAGGTGTGCAACTCCCAATATCTTCTGTGTTTGTATCTCCTGGACTTGTTCTGCTTAGATTGGAGGCCAGGGACTGCCTTTTGCTTCTTTGTCTTGACATATTCCTGGTTCTTCTGGGCAAGTGGGTACTGGGGTCCCAGGCACTTCCCGCATTGGCTACAATTCCTCTGAAGTGAGACTGCTTGGTTCTTCTAGACAGTGCTGGCTGCAGGTATCTATCTGACGGTGGCCATTGGGTGCGCTGGTGCAGGGCTGTCCGCTGCTTTTCCCAACCTGTGTTGGCTCCCTGATGGCTGGTGGAGTGCACCCTGGGGTGGGACTATTGCCACCTGAGGACCTGGGCTGGTAGCCAGTGGGATCCTCCACTACCACCTGGAGTGTGTGTGGGGGCAGGGCCAGCCACAGCTTCCAGACTCAGCTGGCTACCCCCAGGGAAACTCTGTGATGGCTGCTAGGATGCACGCGGGGGCAGGGCTCTGAGCAATTTCCAGGGATCTGAGCCCAGCTAAGAGCTGCTGGAGGAAGCTGGGAGCAGTTCTGGTTCTGGGACTATCCAGTCCGATTCCAAAATTGTTCCCAGTCAATCGTTCTCTCCCATGGTAAGACCAAGTCCTCTGCACTCACCGCCAGCCAGTGCAGTCTTCCAGGTCCACTGCTCCCCTCACTGCCACTCCCCTCCAATGCTGCCTCTTTGCAGAGGCCTCCAGAGTTGCTAGCTGCCATGTCACTTTGATCGTGTGTCCCCAGGTTCCAGCAGCTCCTCTCGCATAGTGGGTCCAGCTCCAGGTAAAGGCACCACCAGCTACCACCTTCTTCATTTAAGTTTTTCTTTTTTACTCTTTCTGTGGGCTTCAATTCTCACTTTAGATTCTTCCTGTGTCCAGGAGACCCACTTCCTTCCTTCTTGTCTTCCCCATGATGCTATATGCCAGCATGTGGACTGTATCTCTCAGAGAGGCTGTTTACCCTGCTTCTTACTGTTCTGCCATCTTCCTGGAAGTCTCCACACTTCACATAATTTTGTTTTAGATATAACTTCAAAAGAACACAGTTCATCCCTCCATTTTTTTTTTTTTGGTCTTTTTGAGACAGGGTTTCACCATGCAGTTCAGGCTGGCCTTGAACTCACAGCGATCTTCCTGCCTCAGCCTCCCAAGTGCTGGAATTATAAGCATGAACCACCACATTTGGCATCCCTCCATCTTTTTTTAAATCAGAATCAAAATTTTGTCTTATAATGACTAGTTTGACCTAATTCTTAGGTACTATTATGGTTAGATGTATTCCTGTCATTTTGTTTTATGTTTTATATTTATCATACTCTTGTCTTCTTCCTTCCCCTCCCTCTTTTCTCACTTCTCTTGTTCTCTTCTACCTCCTCCTCCTCCTCTCCCTCCTCCTTCTTTTTTTTTCTTTTAATCTTTTCACCTTAATCTCTTCTGGGTTGGAAGTTACATATTCCATTTATATTTTAGTGGTTATAATTAATTATTACAGACACATACCGAAACATAATTATCTAGAACATTTTGAAAGTCATTTAAATCAGAAGTCAACAACCCATAGCCTGTGGTTTAAATCCATTCTACCCTACATTTTTGCTCAACCTATAAGCAAACTATTTTTAAACAGTTAAGAAAATTCAAAAGAAGATTACTTCATGAAATGTGAAAAGTATCTAGGATTCAAATTTCAGGGTTCATACATGAAGTTTTCTTGGCCACAGTCATTCATATTTGTTTGTATATTGTCTGCAGGTGCTCTTTTGCTATGATGGGGGAGTTGAAAACTGACACAAAGACTCTGTGAGCCACAAAGCCTAATGTATTTGCCATCTGGCACTAAGTTTGCTGATCCCTGACCTAGATATATATTATCTACCACTTCCTGTTCCAAACAAGATAAAAACTAATACGGTGGTTAGTTATTCCTCCCAACTAAGCCTTCTTTTATGCCATTCCTGTGTTGTATTTATTTGAGATTTTAGTTTCTGAAATTGGAAACAACCCAATTGTCTATCAACGGGTAAATGGATGCACACGAAGAAGTAAAGAATGAACAAATATATCTAACAATATGGGTGGATCTTAAAGGCATGTTGCTAAGTGGAATAAGCTAGATACGAAAGCCCACAAACTATGTGATAACACTCGTGACATTTCAGAGAAGGCAAAATGAAAGTGATAGAAAGCAGATTGAAGGGCTGGGAGTTTGGCTCAGTGGCTTAAGTGCCTGCCTGGCAGGCGTGAGGTTGTGAGTTTGATCCCTGGTACTGAAAAAAAAAAAAGTTCCCAGGTGCCAGGGTGGGAGACAAATGACTGGCTGCCCACAAGCATTAGGGAATACTTCAGGGTAGTAGAAATACGTTGTAGTGTGATTGTGGTAGTCGTTGTACAACTGTACGCCTTTGGTAAAACTCATTCAAAAGTTAAAATTCATGAATTTTATTTCATGTAAATTGTAACTCAGTAAATCTAATTTAAATATGTGTTCTGGGAAAAACCAGTCTTTAGCAGGAAAAAAAATCAAGCAGGGAAGAGGCATAAGAGGACTTGCTGATGTGATCATCATAGGCTATGTCTTAACGAGGGTTTACATTATTCAGGTTTAATGCATATGTCAAAATTTAGCTAATGCACATTCAACATTTGTGCATTCCATCACCTAAGAATTTTATATCATAGAGACTGTAGCAATTATCAAACTCTAGTTAATGATCTACCTGCTTCAATATGTAGAGAGAAATATACTGAAGTTGCAATTTAGTTTGAAGAACATAAAATAGATTAATTAATAAATGGCTAGGTGGATAAATCTGTGACAAAACAAGTATAATAAACCACTTGTAGTAAAATCTAGGTGGTGTATGTTGTCAATGAGGTTGAAGTAAAATAGCTGTCTTGTAAGAGGTTGTGTTGACCTAAACTGGTTGTATGTCCTTGGCCTGACACCAAGGACTCAGTCTCTTCAAATAATGTTAACATACTGTACTTACATTTGGGCACAGACCTGACTCCACCCACTTTCCTTTCGTCCACAGCCCAGAAGACACATTTGCCTTGCGTGAATCACCAGCTCCCCTGGTCCTTCTTGTTTGCCGAGGCCCAGTTTTCCCTGCACACGACTCAAGGCGTCCCTTCTCTCTGAGTCTGAGAATTACGGGAGACTAAACAGCCCTCTGAGCTAGTTTATTGCTGGAATCTCTGGAGATGGTACACTGGCAATGTGAGAAACTTCTGGATCTCAACTCGGAGCCAATGTCCTACTGGAAAAGTCGTAGAGTCCTGATATGTTGGCATTGGAAGGGCCCTTAGGTACCATATTACGGATAAAGAAACTGAGGTCTGCATCACAAAATGGCTTGCTGAAGCCTACACAGCTCATGGATGCAGAGATGGTTTTATCTCATTTTCAGCCCAGTGTGGGCTGAAGTCTGTCTGATGCTTCTTGAGAGGATTCTTGTAGTTTGTAAAGCAGTAACAACCTCATTCTGGGTGAGACCTGATTTCAACCCCTGGCTCTCTGACCCTGGGCAAGTTATGCAATCTCTAAAATTTAGTTTGCTCAGAGGTTTATTATTTGTTTACTTGTGGTGCTAGGGATCAAATTTAGGGCCACACACATGCTATACTTTCTGCCTTAAATTGAAATTATTTGTTTACTTGTGGTGCTAGGGATCAAATTTAGGGCCACACACATGCTATACCTTCTGCCTTAAATTGAAATTTAAGTGCCATATCATCGATGGAGCACTTTGCAATATGACTGACCTAGTAAGTGTTCATCCCACTGTAACCACTATTATTGGCATTATTCATAAGTAGCCTGACCTGAGTTTCTAAGAAGGCAGATTTTGGCTCTAAGGCTACATTCACTAACTGTAACTTTAATTCTCACAACAAACCCCAATGTATTGGTAATTTCTGTTTTTTACAAATAACAAAACTGATATGCATAGCCAACTTCAAATCTGGATCAAGCACAAATGTTGTTTGCTAGTAATTCTCTTGGCAGGGATTATTTGAGCAAAAATCACCAGTAGATAAAGTTTATTTTATTGCCTCTTTCATCTTTTCCCCTTTTTCTGTCCTTTGCCCCAAGATGGCATGGGGAGGAGAAGGTTGGGAATGGCCTGATATTCCTGAGTGATAGTAACACCCAGGGGAGCTTCCAAAGCAATGTAGAAAGCTCCCCATTCTTCCAGCACTTTCAGACAAATCTAGTTAACATAGAGAAGATCCCTTTGTGACATCCTCAAGGTGGGACACTCCATACATGCATCGTCTGCTTATAAGAAGTGGGAGTTCTGTCCTCTACTCACCCAGGTACACTCTGCCTCCTTGGTTTTCTGGATGGGGCCCAAGAACATGTGTGTCAAGAGCTCTGTGACAGGGATTCTTCTGCACAATAAAGTTTGAGAAGTGCTATTCCAGGGGACCTACTGGATGACATAGGAATGGAGCTGTTTCTGGAATCATCCTTCCTCAAAATAGGACCACTTATCTGTGCTAAGAGTCTTTTCCAAGAACAAAGCAGGACTCAACAGGGGAAGTCCCATGAAAAATGTGTTTCCTCATTTTTGTTCCTCTCACAGCTCTCTTCCGGTATATCTTTGTCACCTTTGACAAAGTGTCTAAATAAAAATGATGGATGTGGATGCATCTGGCCGCATGAAACAAACTAGAGAAGAGTGTGAAATGGATTCACACTTAACGTGACCCAGCCAGGCAGGAAACAGCTACGTGGGGAGGACAGTGTGGCCACAGACGGGAGAAGGGAGCCAGTCAGTGAGGGGAAAATGCTTGTCAGTTGCTGTCATTTTCCTGTATTGTGAGAAGGCCACAGACCAGATTCAGATGGGCCTGGCTTCTAACACCGTTCCATTGTTGCTGTGGTTTCAGTATGGCTGGAGTGTCTCCAAAGGCTCATGTGTTGGAAACTTGGCTCCCAGTATGGTGACTGGGTCGCTGATAAGATCTTGAAGAAGCAGGGTCTAGCAGGAGGTCCTAATGTCATTAGGAAGGCTACCTGGAAAGGGAACGCTAGAGAGAGTTTTTGTGAAAGCGAGATTTCATAGAAACCTGAGCCTGAATGCCCAGTCTCTCTCCTTGGCTTCCTGTGCTGACATGTGATTCCCAGCAATCAGCATCAGGGCAATATAGTTACACCACTGGATGGTCAACCTATGAAGAGTAAATGTCCCTCTCACAGTCATGCTATACTTTCATCTACTTTCATCTACAGAAGTATTTGCCTCCTCCCCGGCTGTGAGTTTTTCTGCGAAAGCCTCAAAAGTTCCCAGGCTCTGGGGAAGCGGTAAGAGGTCTAGGAAACACTTGACTCTCCACCATATTCTTCTGCAGTAGACATTTCACCAAGGAAATCCTCAAAGTCACTCACACAGCATCACTCTCAGAGTTCTTCCTTCTGTTCATAAGGAACTAGGTCATTGTAGAATGATTCCATCAGATACTCAAGAAACAAGAGGATGATGTGTGGTCTCCTGTCCACAGCCATTGCCCTGTGTTCCAGTGACCAAGGCACAGTAGTTGGTGAAGCCCAAGTACTCCTAGCTCCATGGAAGGCTGTTGCTTTGGATTTCATGGACTCAGTGAGCTTTGGTTTGAAAACTGATACATGTTAGGAAAATACACCCTGATAGAATTCTCAAAGCCTATTCCAAGTCCCGTTAATGGTTTGTAGGACGGAGATGGAGTCAAAGGTATGAAAGTTCGGAGAAGTTTCTAATAACACAGTTTATCTCATCCTCGGGGCCAGCCCAGCCTCGGCTATTGCCCTCATCTCCATGTTCTGACATCTTTCTGTTACAGCTCTGCCTCTCTCTCAGCATTGCTAGTTCTGATGACTGCCCCCACCCACTCCAGACTCCATCACCAGAGGAGAGGCTACCAGAATCCTAAATGCAACTGGAAAAATATTCTGGAATTTTTGACATCTGGCAACATATATATCAGTGCTTAACCAAACTCAATCACTGGCAGGGAGAACCTCATTCTGAATCTGGCCCCCACCCAGTCAGGTCCAGTGCCAGCATGTGGCTGGCTCAGGATTACATCTGTAATGTATTAGCAGTAGAGTTGCATTTAATAAAAGCCAAAGAGCTTCCGAATACACATGTTGGAGGGGGAAAAAAAAAGAAAAAGGAAGTGAGAGCTCAGTAAGCAAACAGAAGGGGAGCATGGAGGGAGCAGTGGCTTGAGGTTGTCACTTCTCTTAGGGGTTCAAGGTCTTAACCAGTGGAGGAATCGTCACCTGACTGGATGGCAGGAGCAACGAGTTCATTCATCCTGCTAACATTATTGGCTCATTCTAGACACTGAGGCTACCAAGACGATGGCTGAAGATAAGACAAGGATTTCTTTCAAAAGTTAACCCTCAGAAAAGACTAATTCTAAGGGCATTTGGGATTCTTAGCCTCCTTTCTTTCCTTTCTTCCTGTTTCTCTCTTTTCCTCTTTATCCTTCCCTTCCTTTTTTTCTCTCACCTTTCAGTCTTTCTTTCTTTCTTTCTCTTTCTTTCCTCCATCCATCCCTTCCATTTTTCCTTTCTTCTGTCCCCCTTTCTCTCTTCCTTTCTCTCTCTTCCTACCTCCCTTCCTTTCTTCCTTTTTTCTTTCTTTCTCTTTCTTTCTTTCTTTCTTTCTTTCTTTTTGGTGTGTGTGTCTTTTTGAGACAAGGTGTCACTATGCAGTTCGGGTTGGATTTGAGCTCATTTTTTAGCCCAGGCTGATCTCAAACTTGCAATGGTCTTCCTGCCTCAGTCTCCTAAGTGCTGGTATTATCTTTTACTTTTTCTTTGTCTATCTTTCTTTCTTTTCCTTCCTCCCTTCCTTTATTCACCTTATTAAGTAATGACAACAGTTATGGTTTATATCTAGATGTCTCCCACAAAGCCTCAGTTGGGCAGCTGGATGTAGGGTAAAGAAATGTGGATTAAGGGTGTGATGATTAGATTAATCCACTGATTGGTTTAACATTGTCCTGGGTGTGGGTGGAGGGAAGCTCCATCCTGAGTGTGGGTGGCACCAACCAATAGGCTTGTAGCCTGGAATTTTTTTTTTCTTGTTTGTTTGTTTTTGGAGACAAGGATTCATTATGTTGTTTAAGATGACTTTGAACTCACAATAATCCTCCTGCCTCAGGCTCCCAAGTGCTGGGATTACAGGAATATGTCACTGTGCCTGGTTTTGGATGGAATATAATGAGAGAGAGAGGAGGCAGGCTGGCTGCTTCCCGCTTGCTCTGCCAAGGGTTTTTTCTCCTCTGCAGTGCTCCTCTGCCATGCCACCCTGCCTTGGAGCCAGCTGACTATGGACTGAAACCTCTACAAACAGTGAGCTGAAATAAACCTTTCTTCCTTTAACTTGTGGGTGTTGAGTATTTTGTCTCAGCAATGAGAAAAGTAACTAAGACAGTAACTATCTGAGGAAGATGTATTAGCTCAAATGACCTCAATCAATGCAAGTCTGTAGAATTTTAAAGGTCACCTAATGACAGTGGGGAAGGGAGGATATAGGCAAAGGCATTGGAACCCAAATTTAGTAAATCTCCGTAGGGACAGTGTTACAGGAAAACTGAGTTAGACAAAATATTATAGGCAGTCAGATAGGGCTAAGCCCTCAAAGGAACCAGTGCAGAAGTTCAGATACCTTGTAACCTCTGAGGAGACAGGTACCTCCTGCTGTGGGCCAGATATCAAGACAAAAAGCAGAACAAATACAACTGCATCCTGAGGGTCAACAGTCCAAATAGTTCTCTATCACCTTGAGGAAGTCAGGAGTCAGCATCCCACCCCTCTACAGGAAGAGTCACTGTTGTTAAGCATCCCCGCTTACTACGTGACTCCTTTCCTCATTTGTCCTTGATTTAATCAATTTTACCTGAGCAATTAATCTCATTGGTTAACTGTAGTTATGTCCCACCTTACACCTACCTTGCAGGTTCCCATTTTCCCCGCCTTGAACCCGTCTAACCTCATAGTTTTACTGTATAAAAGTCCCTAAAAATGACAGAGTCCTTGGCAACCCGCTCGGGCCCCCTTCTGTCCCTCAGACAGAAGTTTTCTTTCTCTCAATAAATATATTCTGCTCTTACCCTCCATTGTTCCTAAAATTCATTCTTCGATTTTAGAGAACACGAACTCGCGCCAGACGTATAGTAGGTTGGGAGTTTCATTCCCCCATATCATTTGGAGGTCTGGGATCACTTTTCCTATATCAACAGGACTGCATGGTGAAGAGTGCATGTTTTTCTACACAGAGCTTTTTAATCATCAGTTTAAAGTGCAAGCTGTGGTGAAGATAAATATATACCTATGGGGTAACTGGGGAGAAACCGGTCCTAACGCACTGCAACTGGGTAATTGTGGTTTAGGTGAAATGTTTCCAGGTCGCCATCACGGCAGCTTAGAAAGTGCTGTCTCTCAGATGACTGAGGGGAAAGTGAGAGTGTGCGGTCTCCTCGGGAGGCAGCGTGGAGCTCACAGAGGGCTGGAGTGAAGCGTCCTCAGCAGTCTCTCTGGTGGCAGCGGGGCTCCTACTGTGCCCAGTCCTCAGCCCTGGGCAGGGATGGTGCCCTCTTTCACCGACACTGCTGTTCCTGAGCCAGCCTAAACCCCACCTGCTGTTTCCCTTGGGGTCCCATCTAACTGCACTGCTGCCTTTCCTTGTTGAGGGCACCTGGGGACCCTGGCGCCTCTGCAGTGCTAGGACTTCCTGTTGCGGGACCCATAGGCACCTCATTTGATAGCAGATCACAGCGCCTCCTCACACACTCCTGCTTTGGACATGTTCCCCTCCAGCCTCTCCCTGCCTCCTTGGCCATTGCTTCTCACAGCTCTCTGCCTCAGGTGAGTGCCCCAAAGTCAGGCCTTGGACCCTTGCTGCCACTCCTTGCTGATCTGATCCAGTCTCAACGACTGCCTGACTCTCAAGCCCAGACCACTACTCCAAACTTCTACATCCACCCCCCTCTCCCTGCCCGCCTCTCTGCTTGAGTGTCTGACAGCTTCCTAAACCTGACATCTCCTGGCCTTGCAAAGTGCTCTCTTGGTCTTTTCTGTCTCAGGGAAGGTAACTCCAATGACTCATTAAAGTCCTAGGAGTCCACCTCGTTCCCCCTGTTCCTGTCCTGCCCTTAGTGCCATCAATCAGGAAATCATGCTGCCTTAACTTAAAACTACACCCACCACCCCAACTCAGCATTTCGGACTGCTGCTTCTAACAGGGTTGGAGCTACCAAGGTTTCTCATCAGATTCTTGCTGAACCTTCTTCCAGTCTCCCTGCCTCTGTTCTCACCTCTGCTGCCCATCAAGGAGTTGGAGTTTTAAAAGCTCAACTTGAACCATATTATTCCTTTGCTCAAAACCCTCCTGAAGCTTCCCTCTCATTTAAAATAAAACCTCTCCCTCCTCCTGTCTTCCTGCCCCTTTTGAGTCCTTTACTCTATCTCCACAGCACACATCATCATCTAGTGACAAAACAACCCTTTCCGGTGGTCTCTCCCCTCATTCTCATCCCCCAGCTCACCCCACAGCACATAAGCCCCCCAGAGTTGCCTCTTTTGCCCACTGCTGCACCCCTAGAGTCTAAAACAAACACCGGCTAAATAGTATGAATTTAATAATATAGCTACTCCTCATTTAATGATTGAGTCCTGATCCTGCAACTAGATTGTTAAATGAATTGGTTGATAATGAGAAATTATATATAGCAGGTATGTTGCAATATTCAGAAAAAAGAAATGGTCAAAGGAGACTCCAACTTGTTGACTACTTTGATTTGCATATGTCTTACACATAGTGCTGTAATGTATAATAAAACATGAAACTACTGTACTGCACAGTACAATCAGCAAAGTTACAGTAGTGTATCATAGACGAAGCCACCATAATGCTGATCTGCCGCTCACGTTTCCGCATCATAAATCCAAACGTAGGTGGCACGCCTGAGCAGAGGGTGCAAGTCTGAACAGTGTACCTCGGCTGTAAGCGTTAATAGTCGTTAACCAGGGAGGTCGTTAAGTGGGGAAAAATCTGTATTAATGAATAGTGTAAATGAATGAGAGACAGAGAGCGCTGTCGGCAGTGGAAGACCACAGTCACGCACTGCATAACTACATTTTTGGTCAACGAAGGTCCCACAATGGTCCCATAAGGTTATATGGCTTCCTGGCATCATAGCGTCTCGGCTTGTGTAACTATACACTGAAATGTTTGTACAGGAACTAAATTACCTAATGAAGCATTTCTCAGAATGTCTCCATGCCATTAAGTGGTATGTGACTGTAACTGCCACTACCATATTCATTGGGCCCTACAGAGAATATTTATTTGCATTTCCCTTGCAAGATTTGTGAAGGGAAAATACAGGCATCTGCAATCACTAATGGGGCCTTGAAGCGGTCAACTCACACCCTGGGGCAGGCCGCCCACTCCTGGGGAGCCCATGTTCTCTCATTTCCTTTAATCCTTCAGCAACTCTAAGAGGAAGGGGAAGGGATCCCCATTTTACAGATAAGATAAAGTAAGACTTCCCTATGGGACAGCCTGGGCTTCAAACACGAGCACATCCGATTCTGATCTGCCTGTCTCTTAGTCCTGGCGGCCTCCAGCTTGACCTTGCAGTCAAAGCTCCAGGGTGATTTCAAGGGCGTGTCTTTGACCTAGGACGGTGGGGATGGATTTCCTAAAATCTAAAATCTAAACTGTAACATCAAAGTCATATCTAGCAGAGCTAGGTTGTGGGAATTGCCAGCTGGGGGACAGGCAAGGAGACTGAGCCAAGCCTGTGAACCTGGGTATGTGGTGGATGCCTGCGGCTTCTCCCAGAGACTCCCCTGCCTGGCTGCAACAGCTCCATTCAAAGGAAGCAGAGCCTCCTCCTACACACTGAGTAGAAGGCAAATAAATGAAAACAATATGGAAATGCAGAGGCCCAACTGCTTTATTTGAGAGACACTTCAATTTTTTTTTTTATTTTAAAGAGAATGGAACCAAGCAAAATAAAACAGAATAAAACCAATCAAAACAAACCAGTGTAAGTGACACAGGACTTCAAAACAATATGAAATCAACAATGGTTACCATAATGCCTCTTGTTGTCTTCAAAATAGCTGCAGATACCTTCAGACAGAGTAAAAATCAAACAAAACAGAACAGAATAGCACCAATAAAAACAAAGCAGTGAATGTGATAAAGGGCTTCAAAACAAAACAATAGTAAATCTAAAATGGCTACCATAACACAAATTACTATTTTTGAAATAGCTGCCCATGCCATCAAATATAACAAAATTGAAGAAAACAGAACAGAATAAAACCCAACCCAACAAAACAATGAAAATGATATAGGACTTCAAAACAAGATAATAGGGAGTTAACAATGGCTACCATCTTTAGAAGATCCCCCATAGATGCCACACTGTATACTGTGATCCTCTGAATAGACGATCAGACCACCAGCCCTAGACCTGCAAAGTCAGTGAAATACCAAACACCACAAGCATCAAATTGCATTTTACCTCAATAGCTATCATCACAGCCGCTGTTTCTTTGAATCTGCTGGTCACTTATGGGGTTGGCTCTTCTTGTTTCCCAGCCTGTGTGCCAGAAGAGGCTGGGGTCTGGTTGTCTCCCAGGGGGTGGCAGCCCACACATGGCACTGTTTCACAGGGAGGGCTTGCTTCTTGGTGAAGTCTTGTTCTCTTCCCTGGAGTCTGCAAACGGTGCTGACTCACGGGAAGAGGCTGGGTCTGGCTGTCCTCCTGGTGGCTGTGGCCCATGCATGGCACTGGTTCACAGGGAGGGCTTGCTTCTTGGTATTCAATGTTTTTTTTTTTTTTTTAATGTAAGATTTTAGCACTTTCCAAAAATGCTTCAGATGCAAGAAGAAGCATGCAATTGTGTTGTTTTTAAATATATTCCAGTAAAGAAAAAGTTTTCTATTCCCCAGGCCTATCTGGATGTCCCAACCCTCCAAAGAAGTAGTTTCCAAAGAAAATGCTTCCAGCAACCAGCAGCTCAGCAATACCCACAGGGGAATGACAACTCCTGGAGTTCCCTGGTGTCGGGACATCATTGTCCCTCTATGCCCCCTCCCACTCTCTCCAGAGTTGATTGCAGTCTCCAAATTTAAAAATCAGAACACAGCATGGATGGATGAATAAAGAAAACCTGGTATATATTCACAGTGGAATCATATTCAGCCTTATTTACAAAAAAGGAGAGCTGAGCCGGGCGTGGTGGCGCATGCCTTTAATCCCAGCACTCGGGAGGCTGAGGTAGGCGGAGCATTGTGAGTTCGAGGCCGGCTTGGGCTACAACGCGAGCGCAAGGCCGGCCTGAGCTACACAGTGCGACCCTGCCTCGAAAAACCAGGGCCGGGAGTTTGGCTCAGTGCCTTAAGCGCCTGCCCTGGCAGGCGCGAGGTTGTGAGTTCAATCCCCGGTGCTGCAAAAAAAAAAAAAAAAAAAAAAAAAAAAAGGAGAGCTGGCCATTTCTGCCAACATGAATGGACCTGGAAGACATTGTGCTAAATCAAATCAGCCAGGCACATACCTGGGAAGCATGAGGTTGTGAGTTCAATCCCCAGTACCAGACAAGCTAGGCACTGAAACACAAAATGCTATATACAACCTCACCTGTGTGCAGAATCTAAAAACAAACAAACAAACAAAAAAATCAGACTCAGAAGCATAGATTACAGTGGTGTTCTTGTGAGTGGAGAGATGTTGGTCAAAGGGCTTAAAGTTTCATTTAGACAGGAAGAGTAAGCTCTGGAGTGCTATTATGTGAGCTCTGATAAAAATATGGGGAATGTTTAAATTTTAAAAATTTATTACAGTAAAAGACACATTGCCATTAATCCCCCTCAAAATATTCCCCATCTCTTCAAACATCCTTATCCTATCATTCTTGCCACTTTCTGGAGCAGTTCTGCAAGTCCTCTTTCATGAGTGTCTTAGGTTGTGCTGTCATGGCAGACTTAAAGACCTTGATCCATTCAAAATGTTTGCCTTTCATGGTCATTTTGACTTTGAGGAAGAGTTAGAAATCATACCGCACCAGATCTTGTGAATAAGGTGGATGAAGACACACCATGTGTTTTTGACAGAAATTGCTGTACCCAAAGTAATATGTGACTTGGAGCATTGTCATGATGGAGGGTGAAACTGCCCAATTATCAGGATGTTTTATTGTAATCCCAAATATTAAGGTGATCCAAGTACTTTAATCCTTTCTCTAGTCTTCCTCACAATCCAAGGATTTATATTCATAATCCAACTGCGATGTTACTGGAATCCCAGCAAGTTAATTCCAATCTACCTCCTCCACTGCAACCCACAGCAAGAGTAAAGACACCATGACATATTCAAAATTAAGGGAAGCCAAGGGGTCCTGAGTCTAATCCTCATGAGGATGTGCGGACAAAGGTCTTAATCCTAGACCTCTCCCAGAATTTATTATCTTGTGTAGAAGGGGGTGGCTCGAGGATGAGTGACAGTGAGGATGGCAGGAACTAGGTGAGTAACTTGAGCTGCCTAGGCAGGTAGAGAAAAAAGCATCTCTGCAAAATGCAGAGATAAAGATATGCAGAGAGATCAGTTTGCATAATCCAATCTAGGTAGCAACTGAATTGTTTCTGGAGGCTGCCGCTTCCGTTTCTGATATGCAAACTTTATGCCCTGGGGCCTCATAGCCTCTTTCTCGAGGCTAATACCCAGTCAACATTCCTGGAGCTCACTGGCTCTGCCATCCCGCTGTGCTTTATATATTTTACAGAGGTCACTATGCGAGGAAACAGGACACTGTCTGATGGCTTTAGAGATTACATACCAGTACCTGGCTAGCCTTATCTGCAATGCTTAGAGCCAATTGATGAGAGATGGAAATACCATCATCAGTTCTGTACATATCAATATAAGGAAAGTTGCAGCAATTGTTCTGCATTCAAGGTGAGTCATTCAAATTGTCTCCCACATTTTCTAACCACGTAGTTTTTTAAAATGCTTTAATAAGCCCATATACTATTCAGAATTCACCATGGTGTTCCTGGGTACAAATTCAGCTTGTGTAATTCTTTCAAGGTCAAAAAACACAAACAACATCACCTCGATGTTGGGTCTTGATTATCACTCTTTTTTTTTTGTTTGTTTTTTGTTTTTTTTGTAGAAGGAGAACTGGATGAGTTCCATTGAGAACTCTGAATGTTAGTCTCAGGATCATAACCATAGACCCAAATTTCACCCCCCATGATAACATTTCTTAAAAAGCTAGAATCTGATCCAGCAGAATCTCACAACTCCAATGAAACTGACAAATTTTCATGCTTTTTCCCCCAAATTTCCTGCTAATGTATTGCTCATACTCCATGATTTATGACACAATTTAAAACACACCTTTTCACAACCATAGCTCACAACCGACTACACACTTGAGATGAAACTTGTCACACACTGTTACTAAGGTTTGACACACCACTTCTCATATGAAAGGCTCCGGCCTTGCTTTTGAATGTCACTTGGCGGCTGCATTCACCATATTCTATGGTAATACCTTGTACAGCATGGTGACTCTAGTTGAAAATGTGTAGTATACTTCAAATTTGCCAGAAATGTAGATATTAAATATTCTTATCACAAAAATGATAAGCACATGAGTTAATGGATATACTAATTAGCTCAATTAAGCCATTTCACAATATGTATGTACAGCATATACTCTGGTAATTCCACTTACTCAGGAAGCTGAGGCAGGAGGATTGGAAGTCTGAACCTATCTCCGGCAATTTAGCAACACCTTGACTCAAAATAAAGTAAAGTAGAATAGAGTAGAGTACAATAGAATAGGATAGAATAGAACAGAACAGAACAGAACAAAAAAGCCTTGGAAGTGTAGCTCTGATGGGAAAGAGCTCACCTAGCATGTGCAAGGTCTTGGGTTCTACCCTCAGTACTTCAAAAAAAAAAAAAAAGGTATGTATAGGACTGGGGATTTAGCTCAGTGGCCTAAGCACCTGCCTGGCAGGTGCAAGGTTGTGAGTTCAATCCCCGGTACCAAAAATAAAAGAGTATGTATATAATAAAACTTTACAGTTGTACACCATAGATAAAAATTTGTTAACCATTTGTTGTCAATTAAAAAGAAATCAGAACACATAGTCCAACAAATGATTTTGCTCTGGTTTGCAACTGTGTTCATATGGAAAATCCAGCAAATGCTCCTGGCTCCCTGATGTCGCCCTAAATTTAACTAAGAAGAATACAGCTCAAGGACCACGTGGACCTCAGCGGGAGAACTGTGTGCCTTCCGAGAACCCTCCATGTTGGGCCTAGAGGCAGCAACCAGCAGCAAGCCCGCCTGCCTCCCTGGTCAGTTTGCGTGACTGTGCAAACTCCAGGAAGAGAAAGAGAGGTGCGTCCCATAGGCCTACCCACGCCGGGGCTATGAATCAAGGACTCAAGGACACCCCCGCCCCCACACTGTAGGCATCCTGCTACGTTCATAGCAACTGAGGTATATAAAGCAACTAAATGTTTGTATTATTAGTTTTTTTTCAGGCCTCGGGCCCGCAGTCTCAGCATTTCTTGGGTAGATGACATTGTGTAGTGTGGCAAATATGTGGGATTGTCCTCTGTCTTGTCTTCAAGCCCCAATATTGTTCTCATTGTTTTGCTTAATTTTAATTTTTGTTTCCTTTTTCTTTTTCTTTCTTTCTTTTTTTTCCTTTCTTTATTTCACATCCTGTTTTTACTGGTTTTATTGTGTTTTGTTTTTGGTTTGTTTTTGCCGTACCTGATGGAATGGTCAACTATTCTGAAAGTAACAAGATACAATGTAGTAGCTTTTGTTTTCATAGTATCTCTCTTTGAAGTTCTATGCCAGTTCTACTGCTTTGTTTTGATTGTTCTGTTATCTTTTGTTGGATTTTACTATCTTTGAAATAAAATAATAAAAACAAATAAAAAAGAAGAAGAATATAGCTCGATGCCGGTTAGACCAGCTTGGCTACTCTAGGACATGGGATGCTGAATAATAGCAGGCATAGTCCATTTGGGGCTCACCTTTGAGCCCCTGTATCATGTGCAGGGCAGCATAGGGCAGAGGGAGAATCCAGGTTTTGGTGTCCCAGTTCAATATTTGTAGCTGATGTTGTCACTGCCTAGTGCAGGCACTGGGCAAGTCAATGGTAAGGGCCCAAGAGGCTTAGCGTGGCGACTGTTCTCAGACACTTAAACAGTGCTAATTTTACCTGTTATTTTCCGTACCTATGGCCTGCTGGCTGAACCTTGTCACTAAGTGCTCTCTCTTTCTCTTCCTCCCTCTCAATCTGTTCTGTGAATTCTGTGAAAGGGACCCTCTTCTTTCCTTTTCACCTCGCCCACTCCGGCTCACCTGGGCACTGGCTCACTTTGCACTCAGGGCTGGAAGCCAGTGGGCAGTGATCCCAGTTAGGTTCTGTGGCTGGCAATAGGTGTTAGCTCGCTTGTCAACTCCTGACCTGAGAACTCTAGGCTTCTAGAAAAGAATGCAGTGGCTGATTGGTGATGTCTGCCAGGGCCCACGAGGAGCAAGCCCACATAAGTCATAGCACTTGCTACAAGGTGCCCTGACTCCAGCCAAGAATTTGGGTGCAAGTAGTTTATTCGAGAAGATATATCAGGTGAGCCGGGCGTGGTGGCGCACGCCTTTAATCCCAGCACTGGGGAGGCTGAGGTAGGAGGAGCATTGTGTGTTCGAGGCTGGCTTGGGCTACAACCCAAGTGCAAGGCTGGCCTGAACTACATAGTGTGACCCTGTCTCAAAAAACTAGGGCCAGGAGTTCGTCTCAGCAGTTTAAGTATCTGCCTGGTAGGTGTGAGGTTGTGAGTTCGATCCCTGGTGCCACACACACACACACAAAAACTGGTGTATCAGGTGAAGGGAATGAGACAAAGAAAAGAAAGAAGGAACCCAGTATAGGGTGTGCTAGTAAGCAGGGTTACCACTAATGGTACCTGGGGCTCAAATGAGGACAGATCTGGGAGAGGGCTGGCAGGGGCCTGGGAGTTACCCAACCTGAGGGAAGGGAGGAAGCTGTATCCTCCATTACTCCCAGACCTCTGGCCCTCATGTAGAGGTCAGTGCCCACTGGAGGACGCCCTTCGGCATGCGTGAACAGATGCCTACTGCGTCTGCTCCAGTGTCACCCCTCATCAAAGAATGCCAGTCCTGCTCTGACAGTGACACTTAACACCAGCAAATCATTCCTCCAGAAATAGTAGGCCTGAACCCAAGTTGATGAGGTACAGCAGTGGGCGCAGTAGGACACACATGGGCGTTGAAGTTGGCTATGCGGTGTGGCCTTGGGCAAGTTACTAGACTTCTCAGCACCCTCCTGGTAATCTCCAGGTGACAATTTCGCCACATGGGTTTTTGTGAGGATTCTCTGATACTTCCCCTCAGAGATCCTTCCCTGACCCTCAACTCAGCGTTTACTGCTCCCACTCCACCCTCCCCACGTCTGAGCAGCCCTGCCCTCCCCACACACGTGGGACCCAGCCTCGGACTGCCTGAGGAGTGTGGGGAGATGGTCTGGGCCATTGCTGGGGACAAATAAATGGACCAGGACCTCTGGGCATAGAGCCAGGCTTTGCACGTCTGGTGTCTAGTGGCAGTTTGCTGTGGCAGGAGGATGATATTGGCACTTCTTTTTTCTGCTCATTTTTTGTTATCTTTTCAAAAGTTCTGTTTTTGTTTTAGTTTTTTATTTGTTTTTGGGTTTTGGTACCAGGAATTTAACTCGTGACCTCACACTTGCCAGGCAGGCACTGCGCCACTGAACTACATCCCTGGCCCTTTGTTTTGATTTTTTAACATCCATTCTAGACAGAGAAGGTACATAAGTGCTTATGCAGAAATAGATACATACACTAGCACGTGTGCTGAAAAATAATTTATCGGTGTGTGATCAAAATGCTGGAGACATGACTGCAAGTGAGCCTTCTCTCTTGGCCTGGGTAACTCACGTCCGGCGTCTCTCCAGCTTGGGATTCTCTCCACACCTTTCCTGTTTGTCTCAGCCTCTTCTCATAGAATTACATCTTGCTAAAGTTCAGTCCAAGCTGCCTCTAAAAGTTTCTAATCGGATCTGCTACTTGTTTCTATGTAAACACCATGACAACCCCAGCCCTGGTCTTCCCACCCTCCAGTTCCTGTGCCTTCCCGGGCTCCTATTCCCCACCTGTGCTGCAACCAGACCACACCTCTGCTGGTCCCTGGGCCGGCCCTGAGTGTCCCACCCCTGCAGGTCTTAATCTCCTCTGATTCCAAGGCCCACAGCAGAGGCCGGGTCCACCATGAAACTTTTCTGGATCCTGGAATGCCAGCAGAAGCATCTACCGGTGCCTCCCAGGAGCCATACCTGGACAGCCCCAGAGACGCTGGGTCAAGACCCACTGCGTGATCTATGGGGCTCAGTGTAAAATAAAATCGCAGGCTGTCCTCAAAAAGAAACAGAAAAGTGTCTCCAAAATTCTAAATCACAACACTTATCCTCACTGAGCTCTCATCCTCTCCAGGTGGTTTTCACTCTCTGTTTAGTGTTGTGTACCATTAGGCAGATGCTGACGGTGAGGGTACCCAGCCACCTTGTCCTCTACAACATGGCACAGATCTGCGACTGCTGGTTTCTGCTCTGATGGGTTGGCCTGTGAGACATCCCTCACCCTTTCCCATGGGTCTCTCACGCCACCCATGGTGGACAGGTGATCCCCAAGGATTACCACTTCCACGTTTGGATGTGTTGGGTATCTGGATCAGGATGGGTAAGAGGTTTGCTCCTGCTGAGTGACCTAGCAAACATAGTACTGTCAAACTGCCCCACACCAATCATAGCTTAAAGAATTTGCCATGTAATGTGGCACCTCCTACACTCTAAGCACCAGCTCCCCTTACTCTACTGTACCTAAGTACCACATGTATTATTATGTATTTAGTGCCTTTTTCCTTAGAGCAACCAATGATTCCCTTCAATAAATTGGCTTCTGAGAGTCTATTTATCAGTGCAATATTATAGATTTCTTATATCCATATATTTTAATAAACATTAAAATAAATACTAAACTTAAACTATTATAACATTAAAAATCCCAGTCCACATTAAAAAAATGCTTCTCATGGACCAGCGGCAGGGTGAGGTGCCTTCAGAAAAACACTGATGGTGGAGAAGAGGGTTGGCGGTCTTGACGACATGCTGATCATAACCCGGAGAGAACTGGCCTCACGGTAAGAGACAAGTGCAGTCACACAGAACACGGAGGAGCATGGGCCCCAAAGCTGGGGCTTGGTGCTCTGGGTTCACTGTCTGAAAATGTTTAATGATTGTATCTCTGAGTTTGTGTTTTGTGAATCTGATGGGACAGTGAAGAATGTGCTGGTAACTTGGAACCTTGACCCAAGTCACACTGCCTTCTGCCACCTCCCCAGGACAGGGACTAGGAGGATCACAGTTAGAAATGAGCCCAAGCTGAATGAATGAATGAATGAATGAATGAATGAAGCAGCTAATGGGAACAGGGATGCCATGAGCTTCTCTTTACATTAGGTAAGATGGTTTTTGATTAGTTCATTTCTTCAGGATTAATTTATACACTTTTAGAAAAAACTCGGAAAGAAATTAATTCCTTTAAAATACACAGAAGCCTATTGTGGAGTGATATGCCTGCCCAACTTTGAGGGGCCCCTTCCCTGATCCAGAATTTCAGAACTGTGACTGGAGGCAGAACGAATTTGTGTGATGTGCAAGGTCCCTTCAGCGGGTCAGGCTTCCAGCTAGCCTGGAGGCTGGTCTGAGTTCACGCTCTGTGCCATGTATCTCAGGGGATCTGTGACTTGCTGGGACGTGTGACTACAAACCATTAGTTGATACCCTTGGGAAGTCCTTGATGAATACGTGGCTAAATATTTACCCTTCAAGAAGTTGTCAGTGTGTAGACAAAGTCCAGCTTCACCATTAAATCAAATGTCACTTTATCAAACAACAAAGCCACAAAATTTTAAAAAGCTCAAAGACTGAAATGTCACACATGACCAACATTTTAGAAATTTCCTAAAATGGAGAAAATGGAGAAACACATATTTAGTGGTTGTAAGCCAACAAAAGCCACCCGCAACCTCACTCAGCTTTGCCAGGTGATCTTTTGATTGAATCTTGAATAATCATTAATGTATGTCAATATAGCTTACAGTTTGTATTAGACAGATAACAAAAAAGGATATTTCTAGCATGGAATTTCAATCTACTGGAACACACCATCTGTGTTTTCTTATTTTTTATACGAAACTTTGATTTGAAGTTTTGAGGTTAGCATTTGGAATGGGCTGACCCATTTTAAGACTGATTATATAGATCAAGAGATGGATGCACACACTCATTGCAGAAGCTGAAATTTCCCAGACATTGTCAGGGTCTCTAGATCATTCTTCCAGGTTTTTATCTGTGCTTTTGTGCATGGGTGAATGTGTGTGTGTGTGTCTGTGTGTGTGGTGTTTTCTTACATACTGTGTTCAAAATATACAGTAAACATTTAAATTTTAGAAAGCACTACAGTAAAAGACACAGTGCCTTTAACCCCCCTCAAAATACTCCCCCCTCACTTTGCATGCACTTATCCCATTTTTCTTGCCACTTTCTGAAGCAGTTTTTGTCCTCTTTTGTGAGTGTCTTTACAAGGTGTGATCACGAGTACACTGAATGCTGCTGTCCAGCATGCATGAGGGACAACCTGTCCCCATCCATCTTACTCACTAGGTCTGGCACTGTGCAACTTCTGACTCTTCTCCAAAGTCGAAATGACCAGGAAGGGTGAATGATTTAGGATATCAAGACACTCATGAAAGAGGAATCCAGAGCTGCTTAAGAAAGTGGCAAGAATAATGGGATAAGTGTGTTTGAAGAGAGGGAAAGTATTTGAGGGGGTTTAATGGCAATGTGTCTTTCACTGTAATGCATTTTTAAAATTTAAGTACTCACTGGAGTTTTGATCACACCCTGTATATTACTACTTGCTGAGCCATGAGATTTGCCTCTTTCACATGATTTGACCTAGAACATCTTTCCAGGTCAGCTCATCAAGAAGGCTATCCTATGGGGAGACTTTTTGAGATCATCGATCAGACTTAATTTTAAATCAGATAATAGAGCTTGATTACAAGTGTCTTTTGAACCCAAAGACTTTCTCCTAATCACACAACTGGAAATGAGCACAATGTTTGCCACTTCCTGGGGAAATGGCCTGCTTTTTCTGAAACCATCTATCCTCATTGTCCCCAGCCCAAAACCTGTCCTGCATAGCCCAGCTGCAGCTCTGCTGTGCCTCCCAAAGGTCATGGCCTGTCCATCTGGCCATGAAGGTTACTTCTTAACCCACCCTTATTTACAGACTGGCCACTAGCCTCCTGAGAAAAGTCTGAGTTCCGGGGAAGAAGATTAATTTACTCCAAAATATAAAAAGAAAATTGCATAATCAAAGTGAATGCATTTTTAATTAAGTGCTTACAAAGTGAATTATAATGTCAACTGCATTAAATGATACATTTAGTAGGCTGAAAAATTTCATTATATTTGCAAAATAATTTGAAAATAACATTTCCTTCTTTGCAAAGTTCTTAAGGCATGCACAGGGATTGTTAAAAAATAATGTGTTGGTCATATCCTATTTTCTTAATTGTTAAAATCACTTTAAAATATTTTGAGGCCGGGCGTGGTGTCGCATGCCTTTAATCCCAGCACTCGGGGAGGCTGAGGTAGGCGGAGCGTTGTGAGTTCGAGGCCGGCTTGGGCTACAACGCGAGCGCAAGGCCGGCCTGAGCTACATAGTGCGACCCTGCCTCAAAAAATCCAGGGCCGGGAGTTAGGCTCAATGCCTTAAGCGCCTGCCCTGGCAGGCGCGAGGTTGTGAGTTCAATCCCCAGTGCCCCCCCCAAAAAAAAAAAAAAAAAATTTTGAAATACAAAAACACAAACATACACACATATATATAGTCAGACTCCATACCTGTAGGATTCACACCTGCAGATTCAACCAACTGTGCATTGAAAATATTAGGGGGAAAATTTGCATTTATACTGAACAGGTATAGACTTTTTCATATTATTATTCCCGAAGCAATAAGGTATAACAAGTATTTACATAGCTTTTACATTGCAATAGATACTATAAGTCATCCAGAGATGATTTAAAATGTACAAGAAGATGTGCATAGGTTTTATGCAAATGAGTTGCAATTTTATATAAGGGACTGAAATATGCACTGATCTTGGTACACTTGAGTGTCCTAGAATCTATTCTTTGTGGACATGTATGTATGGACATGTGTCTATTTGGATGTGTGCACGTTCCTAAGATTCTGTCCGGGGTGTGTTTGATGTGAGGGTCTTCAAGACCCTCAGCCTCTGGGATCAGCACAGCCCAAGGAATCCTGCAAAATCTCCTTCCGCAGACAGGAAGTAGGCATCATGCTGAGTCCAGAGGAAGTTCTTCTTGAATGAGCTCTAAAAATAGTCTCCAGCACATGGGACAGGATATTAATGGGTCTGGGAACCAGGAGAATCAGAGGCAGATGGAACTTTGAGAGCCAACCAAAATGGAAACCCTGTCACCGGAATATCTTCATGGTTTCCCTTGGCCTTTTAGAAAAACTCATAAAAGTGAGTCAAAGACTGTCTTGACAGCTAATGCCTTACTGGCTTAGAAGCCCATTAAAATGCAAATAGCTTCCATTGAAAACTGCACTTTAAGCATATTAAAGTCTCACCTGTGTACTAAAGCGCATGCGTCTTATGTGTATCACTGAGTGACTTTGTACAACTGCACACGCCCAGGTTAGCACCCCTAGACCAAATGTAGAACATCGCCGTCACCCCAGCAGAGTCCTCTGCTGCCCGGTAGGGAAACTCCTTACTCCAAGGTCACAGCCATTTGGACCCCTACGTAAGGCTGGTGTTGCCTGTTACTGAACATCATAGGAATGGACTCGTACTCAGTTGTGTCTGGCTTCTTTTGCTCCACATGGCACCTGTGAGGTCCACCCAACTGCAACATTAGCAACAACAGATTCACCCATGGCCAGACACCTCGGATTTCTGTCCCACAGTCCTCCTGCGTGTCACCAGAGTATCATCTCTCACCTTCTTCCCTCACAACACACAGACAGGACAAAGGCCAATTTCGAAGTACTCATAATTTTTACCCTGAGTACAAAAGTTATACATGCCCACTATAAAAACAAGAACAAGATCCCTAGTTTTGAGAATCTTGTAGACTTTGCCCGCATGTAGCCACTCACGGGTCGGCCCCTGGCCTTTGACCTCGGTAGCCTGGCCCAGAAAAACGAGTCAGGCCGGTTGCATTGCCGCTCTCAGGAGTGTGTCCTCTGAGACAAAGGGGAAGCCGCATTCAGTAGAGACACGGGTCCCACTTGGACCCTGTTTTGGGACAGACATGAAGCAGCCAGAAGTCTGGGGGTGATTCATCCCCCCTCACCCAGGGCAGCTCGAAGTGGGTGACGTGGGGGTCGCTTGTCCCAACTCAGGGCTTCCCTCAGAGGCCACCATGGCTGAGACCTTATTTTAGCCTGCGTGGAAACCCAGTTTCTCCTGTTGTCCACTCCCATTGCTTCTTTCCTCCAGACTCATGGGGCTGGACTGGGTGGGGAGCGCACCACAATAGACTTCCTGTTTCTCGCCTTTGTCTCAGAGTCTGCTCCTTGCAGGACCAAACGGACCCACAGGAAAGAGGAACTAATCATCCAGGCGCAGCTGTCACACCTTCCCTTTCTGACTCCACTGAGCCCTGCATCTTCTGCAGGGCATCAGGTTGGCAGCTCCTCCCTGCCGCCCCCTGCCCTGACCTCTGACGCTCTGCGTGTTTGTTCTGGAGAATGGGTTACTCAGCACTCAGGGTCTGAAAAGGCAAAAGTCAGGTAAGTTGAAGAGAGGTTGGCCTCTCTGAGTCTCAGTCTCTCCATCTGTTAAATGGGCCACGGCCACCCACCTCACAGGAGCTCAGATAAGATCAGAGAGAGAATGCAAAGCTATTGATTTAAGGCTTTCTTATTCTGCCAGGTCTCCTGTCAGTCACTGACGGGCTAGAAAAACAAAGACCCAGTGACCTGCACATAGAGTCCCTAAGATTTCCAGGACAAAAAGTTACTCACTTCACAATTTCTCCCAGCAGAGTAAAGACTCCAACACTACCAAGGACTCACTTTGACAGACAGCAGAGCCCACGCCAGGTGCTGCACCAAGCCTGCCTAACCCTCACTGTGCCCCTTCCTATGACAGAAAAAGAACGAGTTCAGAGAGGTTACGTGACTCACGCAGGGTGGCACAGCCGGGACACCATGGAGCAGTCCCCCCCAGGCTTCCTGAGCACCACAGTGCTGTTTGTCTGGGATCGCTGCTCTCACGTCCTTCCCACTGCAAAAGGGATTCGAGGTGGGCAGAGGGGTCAGCTATTCCCCCACGCCCCGCCCCTTCACACTGGTAAGCAAAGGGGACTATTCACCCCACAAAAATCAGCAAAGACTGCAAATCAGGGGGAGTGGCTCCTGCTGTTTCATGGCCTGGGGTTGCACGCTTTCCAGTCAGCCGTGGGTGGGCTCCCCAGGACACCTGCATTTGTCCTCCCTTCCTCCCCCCAACTCTCTGGGCCCTTGCTAAGGTCCCTCCACCCCATGTGTCGCTTCCACCAACCCATCTCCCTCCATGGCCCCTGCTTCTGTCATCCCTCTCCGGGTCTCCCCTCCCCACTCCACCCACTGTGATGCAAGTCACCCACCTGCACCTGCCAGCCTTTACTAGGGACATAGGTCAACTTCTGCTGTCACATCTAGTGACAATCGCATGACAGTGTCTGGCTGTCATAGTGCCCTATATGCTCTCCTCTAGCCCAGGTCACAGCCAAAGTATTTTGTTTGCACATCTGTGACATCTGCCTTTGATGTCCTTGGGTTTAAGGTTCACGAGGTTAACTAGCTGCCCTGCTACTTTGGTTTAGAAAAACAAAAGTGAGTGGCACGTCCTCGTGGCTGAGTAACTTGTAAGATAGCTCTCACTTGTCTAAAGATGAGTCAGTAGAGGGAGAGGTGATTCATTGGCTTAGGGTTTGGGGAAAAGCACAGCGAGGGAATGTGTCGTCTCTCTGCTCCGTTCTCCAGAGGAACAGCTTCGACTCAGACCTCATGCAGATCCACTTTTCCTGCAGGGTAGGAGAGGAGGTTGGCAAGCTGCCGGAGCCCACAAGCCATCCAAAGCACACTGCAAGGGGGAGCGTTTGTGGAGTCAGGGAGATCACCCACCCTCCCCCACACCAATGGGCAGAGCAAGGATGCAAGGACGCCCACACAATGTGCCCATTGACACTGTGGCCAAGTCAGCTTCTGGGTGCCATGGAAACCTCTCTTGGGAGCCCAGTCTCCCACACTGAGCCCATTGTCCCCTGAACCAGCGCCTCCCTGAGAAACCCCCTTGCCAGCAGCTTCCCTGGCCTGCAGCAAGGTTTGCTGACCCAGGCTGGGGAGGCAGTTGTTCTCACCTGGGGCAGGATCTGCACCTAGATCATGTTCCCGTGCACCCGCTCTGTATTCCCCAGGAAATCAAAGGCAACTCCACTAAAGAGGCAGAGAGCTCTTTTCTTTGTCTTTTTTCTTTTTAGCTTTCTATTTAGGGGTAGGGTGGTTATTGAACCCAGGGCCTCTGCACTAAGCTATATCACCAGCCTGTTTTCATTTTTTATTTTGAGATAGGGTCTCACTAAGTTGCCCAGGCTCACTTGAACTTGTGATCTTCCTGCCTCAGCCTCCCAGAGTGTGTGCCAGCACACCAGATGAAGACCTCATTTCTTAGTTGCCCGGAGCGCTGATGTGGAGAGAGCACAGGTAGAGAGAGATCCCGAAGGTGCCCTGTGCCCAGCAGTCCCTTGAAAGGATGAAAAGCGGAAGCCCCGCTGCCTGGTTGGGGTGGCCTTGTGCCCTGAGCTGGCCATGCACTGTGAGGGCCAGGCGCTGGGCCCTGGGTCTGGAATAAATCCACCGGGACCACCTAGTGCCTGGCGCTGGCTACAGGCTCCGCCCCATTCTTTTCTCCTCTCCCAAGTCCTGGAAACTTCCCCAGAAGTGACTCCCCTGCCTGCCCCCAACTTTCTCCCCTACATCTCCCTGGGCCAAGGCTGAGCTGCTTAAATCCTGACACAGAGGAAAACCAGAGACCTTTGGGGTCAGGAGAAGCCGGTGACCTCGGAGCCCTGTGTCGCACTCCCACTCCTGCCCCACTCGCCTTCTTCGAAGGAAAATTTGGGGCCGAGGGGAAGACACTTGCCCAAGATCAAGGCCAGGCCTGGGACCCAGAGCCCGGGAACCCTCGGAGTCCAGCAGAACCTTGGAAGCAGCAAAACCCACAGGACTTGGAAAACCTCAGCCCAACCCCAGGCTGGGGTGTCAGTCACTGGGAGGAAGGCCTGTGACTACGGCCAGAGATCTGTCCTACCAGCAGCCACCTGTGTCCCCCAAACCACTCCCTTCGCAGCTAGGAAAATGACCGAGAAGGCCCCCAGTCTTGAAGCGCGTGGACCCTGAAGCCGAGTAGGCTTGGCCCGGCTGGGCATAGGAGGTGGGGACCTGCAGCCGCGGAGAGCGGACAAGTTACGTAATCTCCCGCAACCTCGATTTCACCCTCTCTCGAAAGAGTAATAAAAATTCGCCTACCTCATTGGGTGTTTGGAAGGATTTGACAAGATACTGACCAGAAAGTGGTCTGGGGATTTAGCTCAGCGGCATAAGCACCTGCTTGGCAGGCGCGAGGTCATGAGTTCGATCTCCAGGACTGAAAAAAAAAAAAAAATGCTGAGCACAGTACCCGGTGTGCCAAGAGAGTATGCTGTTGACAGAGACCACATCACCTTTGTTGTCTGTGACCACTCCTCACCCCCAGAACTCTGGGTACCAAGTTGGGAATGCATGAGGCAAAGGGGGGCTTCACGTGACCCTCCAAGAGCTACCCTGATCCCCCCAAAACAGGCAGGACTAAGGAAGAGTGGGACAGCAAGTGACTGGGCTGCTGGCAGCCCTTTGGCCCCCAGCGAGGGGCCCCCTAACATTCCTGTTGGGTCTTAACAGGGGGTGGCCAGTTGGTTCCTGGAATGTCCAAGAGAAACAAACTGGTTATTCTGAGTGAAATTGCAGCCCAGCCGAGTCAAGCTAGGTCTGCTTTAAATTAAACACAGCATTGCTGAGATTCTTTTCATCTTCCTGCCACTGCAGGTTCTGCAGACATTACCTCACTTTACCTTCCTGCTCTGAGGTGGAGAAGCAGGCAAGGTGTGGGCCTGGGGGGCCCAGAGGGGAGGCCGGAGAGGGCACCCAGGCTCCTGAGCAGGGTGGGAGGTGACCATGGCCCTCCTTACTCCCAGAGCTCAGCTGCGTGGGGCTGGGCGCAGAGGCCGTGCGGGCACCCTGGGCATGGCCAGCCCTGACCTTGTTCTTTAGCTCAGGATTTACATTGTCAAAGGCACAGCTTTCTCAGGAGCACTTGAAAAAGCCTAACTGCAGTTCTATAAATCCAAGGTGAGTCCCTTTCTCGTCCACTGCCCCACATGTAGGTTGCGGGTGGCGGTGTCTGCCAGCACCTTAGCAGAACGCCAATGTGTCTCAGCTCCAAAGCTGGTGCAGGGGCTGATTTCCCCACTGGAGGCTTGGGCAGAGGGCGGAGTTCCCTTCTGGTGCTGGAAGTTGTTTTTGGCCAGCAGGACGGCCTGTGGAGCCCTAGGAAATCCTGCAGCATTGTATTCAGGCAGATTTGTGTAAGTGCTGGCTCCCCTGACAGAGGGTACCTAGTCTTGCAAGGGTCCTGAGTGGCCTCGTCTTTAAACTGGGGGGGGGGGGGGGGGGGGGTGCTTAATTGCTGGGTTGGTGTATGGGCTAAGGAAGTTCAGTGTGCTCGAGGTTCTTTTGGTTCACATGAAGTATACCCAAAGTTCTTCGAGTGCAACAAACAGAAACTTCCTCAAGCTGCCTATGCAAAAGAGAGACTGTTTTGTATGGGATCAGGGGATTTTCATAAAGACAGGCCATATGCATGCCTCATGGAGAACGGGCACTGGGAACCAGAGAGATACGTGCAGTGCTCTTGTTTTGCTCTGTCTTCACGCGTTCTGGGTGTTTGCTTTTCCTGGGACCCCAGTGCCGGACTCCTGTGGCCCTGTGTTGCAGGTCCAGGGTGAGAACTCAGGAAACCGGAGCTGGTTCCGTGGTGCTGCTTTGCTTTGTAATCCATGTAGTGCGCTTAATATTCTCGTTGTCCCTCCAAATGCGCCCATTCTCCTTTCTGCTCCGCTTTCACTCTGCCCTGCTCCTGGGGACTGATCTGTAGGAACCGTGTCCCTGGAGCTCCCTCAACTTCTGGGCTGCAGTCAAGTTCAGCCCACGGTGGGCACCAGCAGGAAACAGGAGGGCAGGAGGAAGAGCCAGCAGGGCCCAGGCTGCTCCAGCTCTTTGCCTGTGGGAGGGGTTGGAGGCTGAGTGCCTGGCTCCTCTACTGGAGGCCACCGCCACTTCTTACACGCCCCTCCCTCAGCCCTGGCTGTCTCTTGATATTTGTCACCACTTCCTTCCCTTTTTCCTCAGCCTTCGGGTGATGACAGCTCTCTATTGTCACTAGTCTGCACCTGCTGTCCTGTCTCTGGATGGTTTCCTTTCATCTTGCCCACATCTTTATAAAGAATTCATTCATTCTATTCTCTCCAGCAGCTGACTGGTAACTTTGAGTTGCTGTCCTCCTGCTGCTGGGACTCTAGCCGAGATAAGAAGATGGAGGGGGAAGACAGCTTTGTCTCTCTGCCTCAGCCCCGAATCCACACCCAGAGGATGCTGGATAAAGAGCTAGAAGCTGTAGGTTTGAAATCAACATTAGAGATAAGATAGCCAGGACTGAGAAGGTCAGAATTCTGCTAGAAGGAAAACTATTATATATTCACTAAGTGAAGTTACTTTAATAAGAAACTTCATTTTCTGGGGAAAATGTGACCGTATGTGAAAATGTGCTACCACATTGATCAGGGCCTTTTTTCCTGTTGCCTAAAACAACATCATAAGGCCTGTGAACTGAAGATATTTTAGAGTTGTTGACTTCTCTGTAGTTTTTACTCCCAAACTGATGTGATCGATCAGTCACCAGTATTCCTACCTTTTCCTTTTCTTTTCCAGGTTGGCTCACATACGTTTCATGTTTGACTTTGACAGTGGCATTAGCCTAGAATCGTGTCCCTGGTCGCTCTCGTGCTCAGTGTGACCCACGGACCTCTGTCAAATGTCTCTCCACTTCTTCCCTTCCCTTCCCTTCCCTTCCCTTCCCTTCCCTTCCCTTCCCTCCCCGTCCCTTCCCTTCCCTTCCTTTGCCTTCCTTTGCCTTTCTTTTCCTTCCTTTGCCTTCCTCTCATCTCCCTCCCTCCCCTTCTCTCTCTCTCTCTCTGCCACCAGGCCCTTCTGCAAGATGTTTCTGCTTGGAGCCAGACAATATGATTGAACCTCTGAGACCATGAGCCAAAATAAATCTCTCTTCCTTTAAATTGTGAGCATCAGGTATTTAGTCTCAGCAATGGACAAGTGATTAATACAGGAGTTAAACAGAAGAAAGTGCTTCAAGTGACAAGGGCGATCATCTGTTGAGACCTGGGACTTCACAGAAGTGGGGCACAGAGCTGAGATCCGGGGCCCAAGTGTAGAGACCAAGTGGTCACAGGTGGGAGGAGGACACCAGGGTCTGTTGGTTGATGGTCGGCTGTGTCCTCCACCATTTACACCTCTCAGCCTCTTCTTCCTCTCTGCACATGATGAGGGGGACATATGTCCATTGAGACAGAAAGACCACCAGTAACTCTTCCAACTCTGTGGATATTGAAAGTCACCTCAAAGATCTTAGTTGTCCCCTCCCCTTGAGTGTCTTTGCCACTCCACATTGTGCAAATACAAGAAGAGAGCACCCTGCTGGCTGCCACAGGGCCAATATCATCGGAGCACTGGCAGCCAGCTGAGGTCTGTGCCTCCAAGGACCCTCCATATGTGGAGGTGGTTAACCAGGAGACAGAAGTGCTCTGGGAAGGAAGGGTTAAGACCCCAATTGCTTCCCTTCGGAATATCAGTGTTACTAGGATCTTCCTCATGGGCTGGGGAGAAGCCCCCCACTTACGGCCCATTCTCCTGAAGGTGAATGAGGGGCAGCAGAGCCCAGAGGAGAGGCTCAAAGCTGCTTCTGCAGAGCGTGTGCCAGGCTCTCACAAACCCCTGGTCCCCGGGGCACAGCAGGCTCTGCTGAGGTCCAGTATAGAAGGCTGCTTCTACACAGGAGGTGCCTGGAGCTTTCCTGGGGGCTCAGGCCAGCAAAGCCATCACTGTAGTAGAAATGAAGCTGCATTGTTCCGGAAAGAATGACTTTTTAACCAAGACACAGCACGGCGACAATGGAAGCAAAAAGAAAAAAAAAATCCTAAACTCTGACCTTTTCTCTAGACCTAGAGGTTAAAAGCAAGATTGGACCTTTGGGATTGAGTCAGCCCCTAGGGGTCCTTTACAGTGGCAGTGGGGATGGTGTCTTAGTTACTTTCTTGTTGCTGGGACAAAATACCCAATACCCACAAGTTGAAAGAGGAAAGGTTTATTTTAGATCACAATTTGTAGAGGTTTCGGTCTATAGTCAGCTGGCTCCAAGGCAGGACAGCATGGCAGAGGAGAAGCAGTTCATAGCGTGGCGGGCAGGAAACAGCTAGAAGTGAGACTTCCTCCTTCTTTCCCTTTTTATTCCATTTAGGCTACAAGCCTATTGGTTGGTGCCATCCATACCCAGGGTGGTGCTTCCCATTATCTACACCCAGAACTATGCTAAACCAACCAAAGAACTAATTCAGCTATTCCACACTTTCAATCCAGTATCACACATCCATGATCCAGTTACCTCCCAGAAGCCCCAGTATGAGCACATAAGGCTTTGGAGGGACATTTAGATACAAACCATAATAGATGAGGTGGAGAAGCAGTGATGGAAAGCCCCAAACAAGAGAAGCCAGACCTCTTCTAATATACCCGTGCAGGTGCTCAAGCAACTGACAGGGGAAACCCAAGAGATATTTTGCCTCAGACTTGCAAAGTGAGTTACAACCATTCTGTTCAGAGAAAGGTGGTAGTTTTTTTCAATGTTATTAGTATACATTTGCAATTCATGCAGTTTACGATCACCTTGGGAGTGGTTACATGTACATATCACAGCCTGTTTTTTTTTCCCCCTCTCTTTCCTCATCTCTGTCCTTCCCCCACCCTTTTCACACTCGTTGATACTATTTGTCTTAGCTCATGTTATGGCATATGGTGTTTACATTAGTTGGGGTTCATGTACATGACATATCTTTATTCTTATTTCCCCTTCCCCTCCTCCTCACTCCCTGTCCTAGTTCCTTTGGATGACTTCCCTGTTGCTAGAGATCCAGTCACTTCTTGGTCTTTTGGCTAAGATCAAGTGTATTGCTAGAGATCCAACCCATCCCTTTCTATCCATCCTTTATGATTTTGTTTGCACTTTGCCTCACTTGGGTGAGAAATACCATACAGTATTTAAACTTATGTTTATTTATTTCACTCAATATTATATTTTCCAGGTGCATGCATTTTGCTACAAATGACTCATTTGTCATTCTTTATAGCTGAGTGGTGTTCCATTATATATAGATCCCACATTTTCTTTATCCAATCATCTGTTGACGGGTATAGAGGCTGCTTCCAGGATTCAGCTATTGTGAATTGTGCTACTCTACACACTGGTATACAAGTATCACTGTGTATGATTTAAATTCTTTGGGGAAGATTCCTAGTAGGGGGATGGCTGGGTCACATGAATTTCTAACTTCAATTCTTTGAGATATCGCCACAATGATTTGCAGGATGGTTGCACTAGTTCACATTCCCACCGACACTGCAGGAGGGGGGGATTCTTTTTTCACCACAGTCATGCCAGCATTTGTTTTTATTTGATTTCCTGATGATGGCCATTCTTTCCAGAGGAAGATGGAATCTTTGAATGGTTTTAATTTGTATTTCTCTAATGGCCAGAGATGTTGAATATTTGAGAAAAGTTAGTTGTAACTGATATTGTGTAATAGGAAGTCTACAAATATTTGCTACTTTTTATCCGACAATGGCCTGATTCAAGGCTTTTCTTCCTAAACCACCTATGTCAACACTCCCATTCTGTATGGTTCTTCATTAACTATGGGTTCAGGCTTGCAGCCTCGAACTTTTCCCACCCACAACGATTTAAAAAAATATATGGCTCATAATTTTGTTTCCACAAACTGTCGATCCGACCTTGAAACTTCTACCTCCAGACGCCTGCTATGTGATAATTGCATGTCTTTATCATCAAGCCCAGCCATTTGGGTTTTCTGTTACCTGTAGCCACAATAGGCTCATCCATGCCTGGCCTTAGGTCTTCCCTCTGCCAGTCTCTGGTGTTTCAGGTGGCAGCAAGAGGGCTGTCTTGCTGCACACGGTCACAGAATATGAGTGCAGGAAGGAGGGGAAAGAGAGCAGCCCTCCCCCTACAGATATGAAGCTACTTATGCATCATTGGCCAGAGTTCAGCGAGTCAAGAGTAAAGGGGATGAAGTTGCCTTGATTGGCTTAGGCCAATCATGACTGGGCAAATGGGGCTTCTGTTTGTAAGAGAGGCAGAGCGGGCAGAAGGACTGCGGAAAACAGGGTGATATTTCACAGAGCTGCTTCTGCTGTCATCCCCTTGTGGTCCGCACAGTCCTGGTTCCCCTTCTGAGAGCCCATATAAAAGACGTGATGGACAGAAAATAAAGGTGATAAAGCTCATTTTTTTTTTACGATGTAATAAACATTAAACAACTTGGTTAGGGAGTAAGGAGCCTCATACAGAGTGAGCCCCTGGGATTGTTCTCACAGGACCAGGCTTGTCGAAGCCCAGTGAGGCTTTGAGTGCCGAGAGACCTAGCCGCCTCTGCCCCGCGAGGCTGATCTCCCCCGCCGCAGCTCGTGTGTCTGGGCAGGGTCACAAACAGCTCCTGGGGACACGAATTCTTCTTGGCTATGCTAGTGGGGCTTGCAGGGAAGTAGAGAGGCCAGTGCTTGCTGGGTGGGGCCTGGGAAAAGATCAGACTTTTCCTGGTCTTCCCTCATCCTTGGAAACTCACAGGAGGCCAGATCCCAGCGTGAGTGCTGAGCTCTGGGTCCCCTTGGGCCCCAAGCTCCCTCTTCTTCCAGGACAGACTATAAGAGACGGTGCTGATGGGCGAGGAGGCAGCACCCATCATGTGCGTGCGCCCACTGTGGGAAGTCCTTGTTTCTTCCTCAAGCTGCTCTTTCCTGCCCAGTCCAACCCTAACCACCTACCTCTGCTCTCACCTTTCTGCCCCTGCTCCATCACCCACTTCGGGCACGCAGGACACACTGGCCTAGACATGCTCACACCTCCCCGCACCCACTCACTTGCTGTTTCACCTGCAAGGCCTGTCTTCCTCCACCCCAACTCACTGGTCTCGAGCCCTCCCAGTGTACAGCAGCCCCCAGATGATCCTGCCCTGGCGCTGGCCGCGAGGAGCACACCTCACAGGGTCAGTCAACGTGCTGGCTGGGGATCAGCATCTGGTGGGGAGAGGCTGCTGCAGGGCCAGAGCCGGAGGGAGCCAGGCTAGCTTGCCTCCAGGTCGGGTGAAAGTCTGGTCTGTGTAGGGCACCAGGATGTGCTGTGCCAGACCCTGCCAGCCCGCTCCAATGTGCCTGCCAGGCCCTCAGAGGCAGGGCTGGATCGGGCTGAGAAGTACAGAGATCGGGTGGAAGGCTTGGCCTTGGCCAGTCAGGGCACTACATCTCCCTTTTCAGTGCTCTGCTTGCCACCCACACAAGCCCCACAGGACACTGCCGCAGACCTTCCCTTCTCTCTTCGCCAACGCGGGACTCACTTCTCAGGCTCCCTGTGTGTTTTCAGGGGAGAGAGCCAGCCACTGTGACCAAACAGAACCTAGGAGTCACTTGTCCCGGTCACTACCTGATGACACCTCTGGGGGGGTCTCATCTAAAAGGGGTGCTAGATGTGAGCTGACCCCAGGGTATTACTTTGGCCTCCTCTAGATCTGTTTCTCTGACTGTGAAATGGGGCCAGCAGGGTGAGGGCTGTGGGATTGTGGGGGTTCAGTAACATGGTATCACAGAAATCCTCTGCACCTGGCACCGCCCACCGAGGTCCCTGGGTGGTTAAACTCCAAGAATTGGTAAATTTCTCAAACTTCAAAATTGTGACTGGGGCTGTGGCTTGGGGCTCCTCCTTCCTTAAGGTGATCATTTATCACTTACTTGTTCCAGTTTCATCTTTTGTGAACCGCCAGCTCCCCAACTAGGCAAAGTGCAGACACCCCACCCCTGCCCCTTGAGAGTCCTGTCTGGGCCTCCTAGAGACAAATCCTAGAAAAGAGGGACCTGGTAGCGTTTGGTGCCCTCACCCCTGCTCTACCCACCGTAGTGCACCCCTGACCAGGACAGTTCCTTCCTCTGCCCAAGTGAAGGAGGTGGTGCAGGCAGCTGGAGCCTGGGGCCAGTTGCTGGGCTTCACTGCCTTGTTCTACGGTGTTCTTGCTGACCGTCCTTGGAAGCGGCTGCAAGCTGAGGAAGTAACTGCACTCCCTTGCCGCTGGTCATGAGGACCAGATGAATCAGCACATGGGGAGGACTGGGGCTGGCCCCATGCACCGGGTAAGTGGGGAATCCGAGTCTCTATCTGAGCTCAGCAGAAGCACAGAAAGGGGCAGAGCTGGCTTCATTCTGGTAATTTTCCATTCTTGCCTCAGTCTCTCCCAAAACATCAGGACATACTGTCGTAAGTGTAGTATTATTAGCCCCTCACAATGGATAATTTGCTTTTTCAATCAATCTATGTAACTCAGAAAATGTTCCAGCTGCCCGAACTAAAGTCTAAGCATAACCACTGCCAGGGCCAAGAACTGACCTCTTTTTTTGTGAGATAATTAATTCTTTAATTAAGTCAGAGATTTTCTGCCCAAGCTGGTTTAGAACTCCTAGGCTCAAGTGATCTTTCTGACTCAGCCTCCCAAGTAGCTTGGACTACAGAAGCATGCCACTAGTTCTGAGGTGACCTCCTTATTCAAGGTTTATCACAGTGCAAGGTTTGTGCTAAATTCTTCACCTGTATCGTCTCACTCATGTAATAGTTCAAGAGAAAAGTATTCAAAACAGATGACAAAGGCAAATAGCAATTACTTAAAACTGGGTAATGAAAGCAACAGACATACTCCAACAGAAAAACAGACAAAGAATATATACAGGCAACTTTCAGTCAGGAAATGGTTTGGGAAAGGGTTGTTTGCTTAAGACTGAGCCACCAAACAACTACAAAAGAACTTTACCACAGTTACTTTTCTCATTGCTGAGACAAAACACCTGACACCCAGAGTTAAAGGAGGAAAGGTTGATTTCGGTCAGTTTGTAGAGGTCTCAGTTCATAGTTGGCTGCCTCCAAGGCAGGTGGCATAGCAGAGGGGTGTCACAGAGGAGAAATAGCCCACAGCAGGCAGAAGACAGCAAAAGCAAGAGAGAAGCCTCTTTCTGTCCCTTGTATCTTAATCCAGCTACCTGCTCTTGGGCTGGGTAGCACGCACATCTTCAGTCCTAGCACCCTTAACCCTACCATTGCACTATGAATTGATCCCAGGGTCACACACGTTAGTCACCTCTGAGAAGCCTCACCTATGACTGTATAAGGCTTTGGGGGGACATTTAGATACAAGCCACAACAGTCACCTTCCAACAGAGATGGTGAGAGACAGACATAGCAGACAGCTACGGAGCAAGAGCAAGCTAGACACAGACAACCCCTACCCCGGTGAAGTTTAAGCTCAGCCTGGGAAGGACACGAGGTCCCACTCTCCATGGTGAGAAGTCAGGCTCAGCATGTGCAGCTTTCAGGTGACTGGGTCTAAAAGTGCCAGCGTTAAGTCCAGGGGTCTGCTTGAAGCCTTGTCCCACTGCCTACATCCAGCAGAGATCACAGGTCTGAATGCCTACCACAGCTACCAACATTAGCAAGGATGTGTCTAGGCTTGGATGGTTGTCACAGCCTGGGATGTACGGACAGAGGGGTTTCTGAAACAAACAGGGCACCTCGTAAACTCACAGACTGTAAAGCTAGGCAGAGAAAACCATGACTTACTGGATTCCTAAACTTCAGATCCCAGAAAGAAACCATTCAAAAATACAGAGCAAAAAAAATTTTTTCGTCAAGTTGGACACAGTGGCAACACACATGTAATCCCAGCACCAGGGAGGCTGAGGCAGGAGGATTGCTGTGAATTTGAGGCCAGCCTGGGCAACATAGTGAGTTCAAGGTCAGACCCTGTCTCAAAAAAGTAAAAAAAAAATTTTTTTCCTCTCTTCATTGTTTTTTAGGTGTTTATTTTCCCTTTTAATATTTTTCTCCACTTTCTATTTTTGTTCTTTTCAATTATCTTTATCTATTAATTTCCTTTTACTCCATAGTAGGACCTTTATCTCACTTTTATCTCAACATTCTCACTCTGTAGGTTGTCTCTTCACTCATTATTTCCTAGACTGTGCAACTTTTTAATTTGGTATGATTCCATTTGTTGATTGTTGGTGCTATTTGTTGTGCAACTAGGATTCTGTTCAGACAGCCCATATCTACATCTTTAAGAGTTTTGCCCATTTCATTTTCTAGCAGACTGTTTTTAGTGGGAGATACTGGTCTAAATTTGGTCTTCCGCACGTGGATAATGAGTTTTTCCAGCACCATTTATTAAGAGGCTTTCTTTTGTCAAAGATCAGATAGCTGAATGTGGCTGGACCATAGAGAACTCATACATATTACTGTGTATATTCAGGGTGAAGGCTGAGGTGCCAGTCTAGCAGGGGGATGAAGTCGGAGGGCAAAGACTGAAACCTGACTCTTCTGTCAGGGTCTTGTTGTATAGTCCAGGCTGGCCTGGAACTCAGGATGATCCTACCACACTCGTGGGACTCCCGACTCATTTTCCTTCCTTCTGGCCTCTGCACACCCAGATGCCTCCTCCCTCTCCTCACAGGGTGAGCAGGTGGGCCCAGTCCTACCTGGAACAGGTGGTGTGCATGTTCACAGGTGCTCAGAGAGCCTATCGCTCTGGTAACCATGCAGCTAAGTTTCGTGTTGGCTTGAATGTTTGGGGCACTAGACTCAAGTTCCATGGGGACAGGGGTCACAGTCTGCCCAGAGAACATTAGGTGGGCTGGAGGGGGGGACAACAGGTGAGCACACAGCCACTCTGCCGCTTGTCACCTGTGTAGCTCCAGGGACAGCTGAGGCTGTGACTCACTGGGGCGCAGAGGAGCTGTAAAGGACTTGAGGCATGACTTTCATAAGGTATCTGAGGTTCAACTTCTTGAACAGAAATATCTCAAGGAGCTGCTTTGGGAAAATCCTGACTGAGCAAGTGTCCCCGCCTCTTGGCCCTGCTGGTGTCACACTGGCAGGAACTTTTAAGGACAAGCAGAGCCTCCACGGTGCAGGCATTCTGTCTCCTGTTCGAAGCAGCGCGCCTGCCCTGTCAGCTTCCTGAGCACCTAGAGCTGGTGGTGGCCTCCACTGAAGCCCACCGTGCAGCCCTGCAGAGCACCAGGCGAACTTCTCCCTGCCTCCCACTCCTGGACATACCGTGAGAGCAGGAATCAGCTCTGAAGGGGTAAAGGTTGGACCCAGGACCAGTGCCTCATTCGCTGAGAAGCCATCATATTGGTAGGAGGTGCCAGTGTCTGTGAATTTCCACAATGGCAGGGCTACGATCCTCAGCTCTGTTCCACACCAGGGCCCCTGGAGATCATTCATCAGGCCACACCCACGGGGATTCAATCAGAATCTCAGGGTGTGGCACTGAAATGCCACTTCCTAAGCTCCCCAGGCGTTTCCAATGTTCGCAGAATGAGAACCTCTGATCTAAGGGGACTTTGGCAAAAAGGATAGTAGAAGTTGATGGCTTAGGAAATGTGAAATTTTTGACCATAGCTATTAGAGTGGTTGCAATTGAAGTAAAACTGCATGAGGACCGGGAGTTTGGCTCAGTGACTTAAGTGCCTGTCTGACAGGCATGAGGTTGTGAGTTCAATCCCTGGTGCCGCCAAAAAAAATAAAATAAATAAAAAAATTAAAAAAAATAAAAACTGCATGAGGGTCAGGAGAGCTGTGACCAGCTTCAAGAGCATTTTCAGTAGCAGCCTTTTCAGTCATAAGCCCAAAAACTTTAAGATTGGCAAGCAGCACTTTGTAAGTGGTACCTGACCTTAGCTAGTCTGCAGATGCAAACCACCTAAGGGTCTCCCCGTGTGAGTATAGCATCACACCAAAAGTGAGAAACTACCTGCTTCCCATCAGGATGGCTGCTATGTAAAAAAGAAAAATGAAAATGGAAAGTAACAAGGATGTGGAAAAACTGGAACTCAGCGGGAAGGTAAAAATGGTGAAGCTGCTGTGGGGAGGATACTAGGTTTCTCAAAGAAATTTTAGAAACAATTGCCACATGATCCAGGGATTCCACTTTTAGGTATATACCCAAAAGCAAGGTCTCTGTTCACAGCTTTTTTTTTTTTTTTTTTAAAACAGGGTCAAGCTATGTAGTATGTACCTCAGGCTGGCCTTAAACTTGCCACAATCATCCTGCCTCAGCCTCCTGAGTGCTGGGATTACAGGTGTGTGCCACCATGCCTTTTTCATACCATTTTACATACAGCAGCCTACCACAGAGGAGGCTCTGGGCTCAACCTTGAGTCAGTACTGCCAAAATAAAAAATAAATAAAACAGAGATTTTGCAATTGCTCTATCTTCATCAAATTTGGCACAGACCTACTTGTGGCTTTTCCCAAAACTCAAGAACACCCTCAGAGGAACCCTGTCATAGCCTGCCAAGCACGGGAACATCTGATTAAAAACTAGAGGTGCTGTTTTCTACTTATCCATTGGTGAAAATAACGGTGCGAAAAGAGATGGGTGGGCACAGGAGGCTCACGTGGGGATCCACAGCCCTGCCAGTGCTCAGGGCTGTTCTTCCACCTTTGTGCTCTCCACACCTGGGTGGGGTTGACCCCACAGAACTATGGACCCACTCATTCATCCGCCGGACGTTGCAGCATTGGGGTACCTTATGATCTCCTCGGAGGGTTCCCTCACAGCTCCAGCATGAGTGGAAATCACCAAAGAATGAATGCCGAGCCCTGCAGGCTGGGCCTTTGCAGCACAGCGTTCCACAGGGACCGTCCTTGCCTCCCTTGGGGCTTCCGTATTCCCCATGTCTGAGTGTGGCAGCCTGGCAGAGCCTGTCCTGGGTGGGTGCGGGAGGCACAGGCTGGGTCCTGCCCCATGTCTGGAGGGGGCAGCGTGGTCCCTCTCCCATAGCAAGCCTCCCTTTAACTCTGATCATACTCGAGGGCACTGCAGCTCCCCCACCCACTGGAGCACAGCTCCTTCCCACTGGCTTTTGTCCTGTGCACCTGTCCACTGGGCTAGAGCTGGAAGGGACACTGGTGGGACAGACGGGTGAGGGGTGGGGTGGTGAGGGGTTCTGCACGGGATGAGATCTATCCCCACAATCTCAGATGGAAGTGAAAAGAGGGACTGAGGTCTAACTGTCAAGAAAATCCCAGTTCTGGGTTTTCAATTCCAAATGCAGAAACCTACAAACCAGAGGAAAAACTAAAAAACACAAGTCAGGGTTTCCCCTCCCTCCCAACAGCTAGTTCCAGTGATGTTTATTACTCAGCCTGAGTTGGAATAACATTAGACAAAAATAGAAACAGCCTCTGCTTTTACAAAGCCTCTGTAGAAGGCCTCTCTGCCTTTTCTGTTCGAGCCAGGACACCTTGCTGCTGTGCTGGGCATGAAGAGGCCTGGATGACCCCCGGAAATGGCAGGCCTTGACACATCTAAGAGCAGAGCCAGTGAAGCCAAGCAGTGTGATCAATGGCCCCGTGAGGATTTCTGCATGGCATGAGCTGCTGGGGCCCTAAAGAGACCATGCGTGGCCTCATGGCCCTGGCGGAGCGCAGGTTTGGAAGCTGGGCTGGTGGAGGACTGTGCTGCCCTGCTCTTGACCCATGGAAGAAGCCCTGGGTTGGGGACTCCAGCTACTCTGCCGCAAGGTGTTGGAAAAGCCAGGAAGGGGAGGTCAAGGGGTAGCAGGTTCTGTTTCCACTCACTGGAGACCCCAGAGTCCTGTCTGCAGTCACTGGCACTCACGGCAACAGGCCCTCACTTCCCTACACTGGGGGCACCATGGGTCTCCAGCAGCAGAACCAAGTCAATGTGCCCTTGGTCCTCCAGGAAACATCCTAGGGGCTCTCCTCGGGACTGTGCAGTGCATGTGAAGCCCCAGCCGTCTTGGAGGGACACAGAGAGCATTGTCACGATCCTGAGATGGGTCAGGAAGAGCAACACTGCCACTTTCTACTTCCGCCCAAAGACCAGCTGCCTTTTGGAGCCTGAGGTCGCTGCTGTGCTCTGTCACCGTGAACCGCCATGGAGTCTGACCTTCCAGCCCTCTCCTGTGCTGGCCAGGCCCGCACCCAGGTCCTCGAGGCTGGGCAGACAGTGCCGCAGCAGCGGCTATCTCAGGGGCTGCTTGAGCTCGAAAAGGCCCGTTCCGCCCTTGACGACCTTCCCGACCATGAGGCAGGCTGAAGGGGACTTCAGCTCATCGTGGGATCCTGTGAGACACAAGAGCCTACGTCAGGGGTTTGTCGGGGAAAGCTGAGGGTGCTGTGAGGGGATGTCGGGGGGCACTCAGTGCTGAGGTGTGTGAGGCCCTGAGGCCCGGTCCCGAGTCCCTGTGGCTGATGGACCATGCTGCAGT